>PVHY01011405.1:0-48117 GCA_004024945.1 Uropsilus gracilis
TGTAAAAAATACTTTAGGAATCTCGGTTACTCTGAACGAAGACTCGAACACTTTGGCAGGCGTGTGTGTCTACGGGAGAGAGAGGAAGGGAAGGAGGGAGTGTGAGTTGGGGGTGTGAGCGCCTCTCTTTACCCGCCGTGGTTACGGCCCAGCCAGGCCGGCAGTCCTCTGCTACCCTGCGGAAGCGAGTTGATTTCTGTGTCCTCTGAACTGAATCCCAGCTCAGCAGCAGGCAGGGAGTGGATGTCGGTGGTCTCTAGCCTGACAAGCGTGAGGTGCCTGGCAGGTGGGCCCTGCGGCTTACTCCACACTCCCCTCCACCTCGGCGGTGCCCTCTCTGGTGCCCCTCGCCTCTCAGCTATCCTCAGGGTGCTTCATAGGGCCTTAAGCCGGAATGCCGGCCCCACCCCTCCGGCTTTTACTTGGAACTGCCTAGCTGTTCTTCTCTAAACTCAGCACAGGTCGGGGGCACTGCCCCAGCTCTCCCGGGCCGAGGTGCACGCTTCTTGCACTGACCCCAGTCTGTGGACTCGAAGTTAGAGGAGCCATTCGACCTTCTCAACCAAGTCCTGGGCGGTGGAGGCCCTCAGCGCTCTTGATGAGTCTCAGGGCTGAGCTGAGGGGCTTGGGATGCCCTCTCTCTCAAGGCTCACTCCCTCTTGTGGCACCTCGGGACCGCTCCACTTCTGACTCTCTCCACTTCACAGTTCGGAATGCATGCGCTGCTTTAAGTTGTGTTGCCCTGGGGCTGAAAGGGGTTGCCTCCTCTTGCCACCCCTAACTTACTTCTCTATCTCTCTGAGAAGGCCTGAGGGTGATTTAGTTAACTTAGAAGCCTTGAAATCTGGGGTGTTCATCTGTGGATTCCCTGGGCCCTCAGCTTTCCTTTTTTTTTTTTTTTTCTTCACATTTCATACCTTCACTGAGCTACCTTTGAAGGGATTTGGGGCCTCTTGGTGCCTTTCACCTGTGTCCAGGCAGTATGTGTGTTACATGTGGACCTCAGGTGAAAGTTGAAGCGGGTGTCACTGGCTGTCCCGGCCAGTTTCAGGATTGCCAATGTAACATTGACACCTGAGCTGAAAGGGTCCCCAGAATGTGTGGAACAATTTCTGGAGGAGGGTCACTGTGGCACTTACCTCTGGGCCTACTTTTTCCCTGCTTTGATGCAGTTCATGGACTTTTAGGGAGACAACCGGAGCAGGCCCTCTAACTGTTGCCTCCCTTACCTCAGAGGACACCTACTAAGTTTTGCCCTGTGTTTCAAGGCAGACTTTTGATCTTCAGGCTCAGTGGTACAGTGTGGTTGAAATTTCATAGGAAATACGGGGATGGGATGGAATGAAGCTAGGCCCAGCATTTATGTGGTGTGAGCAGGCCTAGAGGTGGGGCTTCAGAAGTGTGTAATAAAACTTGGAAAACCCACTATTTTACCAGGAAGAGGTTCACTGCTGGATAACAAACTTCAAAGTAGGTGATCATAGAGGACTCAGGGGGAGGGCTGGCTGGGACTTTCCGGTCAAGACCTCACAGTACATCTAGGAAGGGGGGTGGGTGCCACGGGTACTGCAGAGGTATGGCTGGTGTGTACTCTGGCACAGACTAGGTCCATAGAGGGGCTGGGGTTACTGGTGTAAATTATGGTGAGTATAGGTCAGGAAGGGACAGAAAAGAATTTGGTATGTCCCCAGGGTCCTTGCTATGTTGTGTCTTGAATTCATGAAAGATATTTTTGATACTGGAGACTCTTGGGAACACCTCACTTTTTATTTTGGAAAAGTCAGGAACATCACACCACATTCCTGAGCTCCTAGAAGATCTCCTACTCTGTGCTACCTTCCTTAAGCCCTTCAGCTTTCCCAAGCAATCATTGAAATCATGACATTCTGAAGGTGCCTCTGCTGCATACACATTGACCACATTTTACTCAAAAATTTCTAGCCACCTGTGACATAGAAATGGCAACTCAGAGGGACAGAAGCTAGTAGAAGCTTGCTAAAATCTTTATCAACCAGTATTTGCCTAATCACCATCTAGGGAACACAACATCCTCTGCTCTCCCTGATGCAGTCAAGGAAGTTGGTGCATTGTCCATTTCTAGCAATGTCTGACATGCCTTCTATCTCTAATAATCTGTGAATTTAATGTTTATTGGTACACCATAACCCAAATTCTCTTTGACTAAGCCTAGTATCTCCATGGCCCAGCCCTAAAGCTGTGCTGGTTGGCTTAATGGGTTTAAAGTTGTGTGGATGATTCAAAGTATTGTGAGGGAGCCCCAGAGAAGGTAATTTTGATGTTTAGGGCCTCAGCTCCACTTAAGAGGGGTATCTGGGCTTGAGTAAGAACCACCAGGAGTAAGCATCCTCTGTGGTCTCTGTGATCTCTGTGGTTCAGTGGTGGCACCAGTGGCACAGCTTGTCCCCTCTGTTCATTTGTCTTGAGGGAGAAGTTAATATTCCCTGGGTCATAGGCCATGGTGGAGGGGAGATATGAGACTGGCAAGCAGAAGTTTCCTGAGTTGAAGGCAAGTGACCAAGGTCCAGTTGGGGAAAAAATGGAAAAAGTTGGGAGAGAAGTGAACACATACTTTTTTCAGAGCTTGTGGGAAATTTGGGAGTTGCTCCAATCCAGATGCAGCAGACAGGGTAAGGAGCAAGCAGGTAATATGCTAGAAATTATAGCCTGGCTTCTGGCATGAGAGGAGCCTCTTGAAGAAAAGAGGAGCAAGGTGGTGTTGCTTGCAGGCCCCAGCTCACTATTGCAACCCTAAGTGAGCTGGAACTATAGTGGGATTAGAGTTTGGGGCTCAAGAGGCAAGGAAGAATAAGTCAGAATTGCTAACATTGGTTCTAAGTCTGGGTCCTTTCGAGTGTGCTTCACACTTGAACCCATTACTCTGTGCTTTCCAATTAGACTGCCATTCTGGTACTAAGCCATACAATGTGATGGCAGGCAGGTGGGGAATGGGGCTTAAGATCTCACCACCTAGTAAGAGAGAGACGATAGTCAGGAAGGTTTATCACTGGGCTTCACATGGTTTAGCCTCATGGACCTTTCTGACAGAGCCAGTGTTTTCTAGGTTCAGGGAAAATGGTACACTGTGCCTTTGGGTAGAATTCCAAGGATGACTATTGCCAGGGGCAGACTAGGCTTTCTCTTCTCCATGTTAGGCTTTTCATTGGTTGGTTCAGTGACTCACTGGACTTAACACCAAATTGCTGACTTTGGGTATCTTTTGAGAAAATCAGATAATGTCTTGCCTTTGGCAGAAGGCTATGGCCTACTGTCCAGAGAAACTAGATCAGATGGGCTAAGAGTGTGCTATGGAACTTCGGCTCATGTGGCCACTGGCCAGCCATCTTTCAATTCATTCTTCTGCTTCCTCTCCAACAAAACTGGGTTCCAAGCTGGACCTTTGACTCATACTGGAAGGGATAAGAAGGAGAGGTGGAGGCATTTAGAAGCCGATGGGGGTGGGGTGGGGTGGGGTGGGGGGATGCTTGCTTGTTTGAACTAGAGTAGCTACTTAAGGCTGGATTTTTGGCCCTCTGCCAGTGGCCTCCAGTGCTCATTTCAGTCTAATTATGAACTCCCAGTGGGCTGTAGTAAAGGCAGTAATACCAGATAGGCAGTGACTAGGAATTACACAATTTGTATCCCTTACTTACTGTGACTTTGAGCAAAGTAACCCAGTTTATCTATTTGTAAAATGAGAAGGTTTGAATAGATGAAATTTCTGGCTCTGCCATTCTATCCTTTTAGAATTATGTGGCATTCGATTCTTTACTATTCATCTGACATAAATTTGACTCATACAAATGCAAATTTGTTAATCTGCATGAGTGAAGGTAAGGACAGGCTGGGGGGGGGCATTGGGAAAACAAGGAAAAGCCATATAGATATCATTTTTCCCATGTGTTTTGTATTTAAAGACTGTAAGGCTGTGTTTGTGTACGGCTGTGGTGGAAAACACACACTCCCTTTTATCCAGTATGCAGAGGCAACTCTGGCTTTGTAGTGGTTCCTCCCAGATTGCCCTGTTGAGAGCAGAGAATTCTGTGGACTTGGCCTGCTGCAGGCTAACAGAGTGGGTCTGTATGTTGTTATTTCCCAGCAGTTGAGTCTGTTCCTGGAAAGCATTAAATTGCAAGCATTTTCTTAAGTCTTGGTTTGGACCCCTTTCGTGAAACTTGATTTCCCACAGCTCATTCTCTTTTCTCAGAAATGAGGAATGACATGGTTAGTGTCACCTTGGTTTGTGGATATGTTAGGATAGAAGAGTAAACTAGATCCATAAACTCAGTATAGACGTTTCCTCCTTCAGGGGACTTCAAACAAGGCATCTTCATAGCTGGCTCAGAGCTGCTGCCTTGTCCCATTGTGGTGGGTTGGGAGAGCTAGTACTTGTTCTGGAAGTTCTGTTGGGCATCCACATTCTCCCAGCTACTTCACTCAGGGTTTAGCTGAGAGTGTGGCCACTGAAGCGGCAGGCACGGAGCTTTCTTTCCTTCTCCCTGACTTTATACTTGCTTGTATCTGAAAATATTTCTCCAGTGCCCTGAGGAGTAAACAAGCAGCTGAACTGTCAACATGTGTAGAAATATGTAAAGGATGCCATCTCCACCTGTTAGCAGGCCAGCATCCCAGGAGGGCCAACAGCTTTCCCACCAGCATTCTTTTGTTTGTTGTATTTTGAAAAGAAAGAATCTGAACTCTTTTCAGATTTTGTGAAAGGGGAAGCACTTTGTTTTTCCTTGTCCCCTGGCCCCCTTAACCCTATCTTCAAAGTTACTCTTTCATCTGGGATTGCATTAGAAAATATTCTCTGTCTCTCTCTCTCTCACTCACTCTTTCTCACACTCACACAAACAATACACATACACGGATACACACACTGTATATACCTGAGCCATGGGTGGTAAATGAATATTTCATCTAAAAGATGTCTTTTTTCAACAAAGGCTTCTCTCAGGGTTATCGGGGACTTGTGTAAAGAACTCATGTCCTGGATCCCTTTGCAATTCCCCATCAGTGGGGCTTGAAAATATTTATTGCAAGTTACTTTAAGCTTCCATCCTCTGCATTATCCTGCATGCTTCTCAGTACTTAGAGGTTACCTGGGAGAGGATTTAAATCACAGCAGCTCTCCCCTATGCCAAGAGGCATTGAATTTTCTGCCTTGGAGGAAGGTGTTGTGATTGATTGCTAATGTGAAATCACTTGGCACTTATTTGTGGATGGGGAATGTGACTTTTCTGAGTGGTGTGAGGATATCCAAGCCTTTTCAGCTCAGTTAGTCTCATCATCTTCTATCTTCTACTTTGATTTAGTTTCCGGGATTGATAGAAGGGATGAAATTGCCTGTCTCAACCACATCTTTACCTTGTTCCTCCTGTTTTCATGGTGCATTTGTATCACCTTTCCTACATGTGCCACCCCCTTTTCTCCCAACATTACTCTTTCTCTTTTTCTTTTCCTTAGTCAATTGGAGTATCAAATAGGCTTTCAGATTTTGCACAGATCCAACTCCAAACCAGACCTCAGACCCATTCCCACAAACCCACAGAGATATCCTTTCCCTTCCTTTTCCCTTTTTCTTTCCTCTATTACTCTCCACTTTCTGGGTCAAGGGTGACTTTCTCTGGAGCACTCAAGAGTGTGAAAGTCATCACCCCTGGATTTTTGCACTAAGACAGCTGCTGCTTATAAACCCTTCTTGTTATTTCCACACTTCCACTTTTCATAGCCCCAGGACTTCAGAAAAGGAGATAGCACTGTGTCAAGGTCTTACTCAATAGTGTTCAACTAAATGTCTTCTGGTTAGTTGCAGCCCTTTCTCTTCAAATCCTCACTATCATTGTTCCCCATCTCCCAGAACAACTGAACCTCCAGAGACTTCAGATTGGTTTTCAGTAGCTTTAGGGTTCTGCGTAGAAAAGAAATCTTTGTTCTATTTTTAGCTTTGATCTTTTCTCTTGCCAAAAATACTACAGAATTGATCCTAGGTGAGTCAGAAAAGGAGACAGATACCCAAATCTTAACTAGAGTCAAAAATGCTTTCAGAGAGGGTGGAGACAGGGGAGTGAATGAAGTCCCCAGGTTGATTGCTTCCCTGCTTCACGTCCAGGGAAATATTGTTAAAGAAGCCAATTCCACACAGCCTCTTTTTTTTTTTTGAGACTAGGTCTCGCTATTTTTGCCTATGGAATCACAGGCTCTCATTGCCCAGGGTACCACGGACTCAAGAAATCCCCAGCCTCAGCTTCCCAGGTAGCTGGGATGACAGGCGCGTGCCACATGCCCAGCTATTTTTTTAGGACTAGGTCTCGCTAAGGGCCCCAGGCGGGACTTGAACCACGATCCCAAGCCCCAGCCGCTTCATAGGCTGAAGCTTACAAGCACGAGCCACTGTGCCCGGCTCCACACAGCCTCTTTGTCCAGTTTATCCAGTGAATCTTCCTGCCCACCCTCTTACTCAGGTTGGAAGGGCATGTGCATGCACCCATGTGTTCAGACCTGTGTGTACGTGTGTATAACAGGGTGTGTGAGGTCTGTTTGGGCCAATTAACACAGTTACTTGGAATATGGTGCCGGTGAGACTGGGGTCACAGGTTCAGTCACTTGTTCAGGTCACTGAGCTTCTCACAAAGAATAGAAATCTCTGTTTACCAACAGTGACCCTCATGTGGTATTGTCACTCATGCCAAGAAGGACTGAGTTGAAGAATGGAGGTTAACTCCCTGTAAATTCTCCCTCCTGTTAGGGAAAAGACCCTTCATGCCGTCCTGTGAGGGCTGCTCTGCTGCATTCTACAGCATGTGTGCTTCCTCTGACATCTGGCTCATGACTCTGTCAAACACCCTAATAATAACAGTAATAATAATAATTGCTAAGATTTATTGTATTTAGCAGTTTACCCTGTACCACATATTATATTAAACTTTTTTACATCTATCACCTCATTTTAATTCTCAACAGCTCTGTGAGGTAGGAACTATTATTTCCTCCCTCGTGCAGATAGAGAGAGACACAGGCCTTAAGTAACGTGCTCATTATAGCACATAATGTCAGAGCCAGGACGTGAACCCAGCCAGTCTGGGTCTGAAACTCTTAACTATCACCTAATACATAGTAATGGTGGGGGGGCTTTTACCGAGAAGACTGGTGCAGAGTTTTTCATAAAAAGAGATGACCAAGTAAGATTTTAGTAAACAAAACTCTGATAGGCTTATGATAAGTCATTCTAATCTAGGGACCCCTCTCAGTCTACCCAGACTCATGATCCTTGGGTCCCAAAAGGTCTAGAGAAACTGTCTCTTACTTGGTTAGCAGTGCAACCTCCCTGGCCTTCAGTGTTCTCATCTCCACAACAGGACTAACAATGTTTGCCCTGTGCAGGGTCAAAAGAAATGGTGTGTAAGAAAGATTTTGTAAATTGTGGAAGCAGTGACATTATTATTGCTATTGTTAAGATTATTAGCCAGTTATATTTTTTCAGCCCCTAGAAATGGAGTTGCTATACTTTCCTCTGTTTCTGAAAGATCATTCGACCACTCCTCCCCATCTACCCCATCTCCTTTCTGCTCTCCCACCAGTATTCTTCAGCAATTTGAGCCCTGTTTCCTGTCCTGTAGCTAAGGACTGGCTGTGTTTTCTTTGTTACTCAGTTCTTTAGCAGTCCAGGGAGAGGAGTGGCCAGATCCCAGGTCATATACATTCAAGAAAACAAGGCATCACTGAAATATTTACAGCTCTTGGCAGGAGCACACAAACCTCTCTAAGAGTCAAGAACTGAGTTTTAAAAGTAGGAATTGCTAGAGGTGTGGGTGGTGGTGAATGATAGGTGAAATTAGGGTGTCACTTCCTCCCAAAGATCTGTCATGGATCCTCTGTTCTGCAGGTAGTGAGGAAGAAGGAAAGGGATATTTAAGGTCAGAAGGTCTGGGCCAGGAGACATTAAGCCTGAAGGGGCCTTGTGCCTTTGTATTCAGTTTTGGAGTGGGCCAGTTTCCTTGTATTCTAAACAGGATAGCTCCAGAGAACAGAGGCCACAGAAGGCCAGAGGTCTGGAGGAGGACTGCAATGGCAGTTTTGAGCAAGCACTTCACTCTTTAGGGGACCTCCATTAATACCATCTAGTAGGCAAAGGCAGAATAGAAGATTTATCTTTTTTGTTGCAAACAAAAAAAGGAGACCCCTGCCTAGACTATTCTTTGAGACTGAAATTCTAAATATACTGTGACTTGCCGACTTACCATCTTAATTTTCAATTATTTAAATGTTTGAGCTTGAAGGCATTTTAGAGACCACCGAACTCCATCTGGTTCTCTTTTTTATTGGTAGAGAACTGAGAACTAGAAAGACGTTACTTCAGTCAACATTATGGGATGATGATTGGGGTGTCAGTTTTGATGAGCACAATTGTGGGTGTTGGTACCTGTAGAGATAGCCAATCATTGGGATCCTGCTCCCTTGTTCTTGGATGGTTCCAAAGTCAGTTCCCAAGTACCACTTTGTAGAAATAGTGTTGTAATTTAAAGAATGTGATTGTGTTTGCTACAAGACAAAATTCAAAAGGTGTGGTGAGAAGTTTCTCCCCCACCTATCTCTCAGTTACCCTGATCCCCTTCCTAGAGACCTCCAGTTTTATTTGCTGTGTCCTTCTAGAGGTGTATGCACAAGCGCAGGTGCATGGGTATGTGTGTGTGTGTATATGTACCCTACTTTTATAAAAATAGTAGCCTATAGTTCATATTATCCTCTACCTTGCTTTTTATACTTCAAATGGCATATTGAGTATTACTATACATTAAGTTCAGAAAGTCCTTACTCTTATTTTATGACTGTTGTTCCGTTATATAAAAAAATTATGATTTATCTAACGAACACCTTGCTAATAGACATTCAAGCTGTTACCAGTCTTTGCATATGGACTTTGATATTAAATGGCACTAGATTCAGTTATTCCTCATATGGTCAAGGTTGGCCTTGACCAAGTTTTAAACTTCTTGGAGAATTTTCTCAGATATAACATCTGTTGCAGAAATTAAATGAGGTGATGCAGATAAAACATCTAGTATATTGCTTGGCACATTGTTCAATAAACGGTCTTACCAGGATCACAAGCTTTTCTCCTACCCTTTACCTCCAATCCAATCTATGCATGTTCAAGTCAAGTCAATAGGTGTGTTTCATGTGTAAGGCTGGACCTTAGATGAACCAGAGAAAGAAAATATCCCCTAAGAAGTTTAAACTAAGCCGGGCACGGTGACGTATGCCATAAACGCTAGCCCATGGAGCACAGCTGGGACTGGGGAATCTTGGTTTGAGACTCACCCGGGGCAACATAGTGAGACCTAGTCCCCCCAAAAATAGCTGGGTATGGTGGCACATGCCTGTAGTCCCAGCTACCTGGGTAGCTGAGACTGGGGGTTGCTTGAGTCTGGTACCCTGGGCAACGTGAGCCTGCGGTTCCATGGCAAAAAAAAAAAAGAAAAAAAAAGAAAAAGAAAAAGAAAAAAATTTAAACTTCTTCCTCCCCAATATTTCAGTTTATTTATTGTATTTTATTTTCTTACATTGTTGTTCATTTTTGAACAATATTTAATTTCTCCCCTCAGGTGTAGTGCCTGTAGTTCTCTGACTACCACAGCACCCGTGAACCATCACCACAATCCCTTGTGCTCTTTCCTCATTTGTTTTGCCTTTCCCTTGCTGGCAACCTTCTCCTCTGCTGTATAGCATAGATCTGTGGTCATCTTGCAAGTCTTACCTTTTCCCTTACCATTTCTTTGGTTTCCCTATATTCCACCTATAAGTGAAACCATGTGATATTTTTCTTTTTCCTTCTGACTTGTTTCTATTTCGTATAATCCCTTCTAACTCCATCCATGTTGCTGCAGATGACATGAGTCTATCTAAGGTTAAAGTTCTTTGAGAAGACATACTATACCAAGCAACTGCAGATCACTGCCAACTGGAAAAATATTTGTGTGTATGTGCATGTAACGGCTTCCCAATTGCATGCAATTTTGTCTGGTAGAACAGGAGTGATGACATTGAAGGCCATAGAAACCAAGGAAGGTTGACTGGTAGAGATGGAACTTGAAGTAGAATTTAGCTCAGTAGAGAGGAACTTATGAGTTGGGCAGTGGCAAGGGAACGATTAAGAATTGACCAGTGTAGTTGTTGCTTAGAGTCTGCCTGTTTACCATCTGGGAGCCCTGTGGAAGACTGTTCTTGATTAGGCCCTGACATGCCGGTGGAGTGGAGAGCAGCAGCAGCAGCAGCAGCAGCAGCAGCAGGGGCCTACTGAGGAAAGTTGGAGGTAAGGGTGCAGAGTGGTGGGTTGTCTGGGCACTGGGCTATAGAAAGAAGTGCCTGCAAATAGAATGCTCAACTCTTCTTGTGTCAGCTGCTCAGGCACTTTTCTCCGGTCTGAGGGGCAAATACAAGGCATGAGAGCAGAAGTGACAGCCATTCTCAGTCCCTTACTGAGCCTCAAACAGTGCTCCCGAGACTGAACCCCAGCAAAAGGGGAAGACTACTGAGTGCTGATAATCCCATGGATGGCATGCTACCGTTTATAGCTTACTTGATGGTTTTCTTCCCAGCAGAGACAGTTACAAATAAAATATTTCATTGAATCTTTTCACACGGCAACATCATATATCAAAGCAAATATTATGTTGAGGGACTCTGGGGAAGCACTGTGTAGAGCATAATATACCCATTGTCTAGTTGCAGAAAATACAGAATAGATTGAGGGCAAGGGAATGACAACGTTATATGCTTCATACTTAGCAGAGCTGAAACCAGATCCCATGTCTCCCAATTCCATGGTCCATGATGTAGAAACTCCTTGAAAGCTGAAGTAGAACTTTCCCTAAACTTAATAGCAGCCTGGGATTTAAGAGTATGGATCAGAAGCTGTATGGTGTGATAAAAGCCTCTCAGGAGTCAGGAAGTTAAGGGGGATGGAAATGGGATCATGAAAGGAAGGATCTGGGTCTTGCTAAGACCTGCTGGCTGGGATCAAGTCTGAGCAGCAGACCGAAAGTCACTGGAAGTATAACCTGAGTTCTACTTCTGGCTTTGTTGATGACAAGTCACTTCCTCTTTCTGGGCCTCAATTTTTTTATTTATGCAGTGGAAGTTGAACCTCCCAGAGACTTAGTGGTACTTAGAACCAGTCATTTCTATATACTATTTGAGTGCTTGAGTACTTCCTCATGGGAGGTCAGGGGTGATAGGAAGTGGTAAGGCAGTGAGTGTAATAAGGGAACAATTTCTCTGATGTAAATGTAAGACAGATCCTCCCAGATTTAGGAAAAAAAAACTTTTGGAAAGGGTAGCAATCACATGACCTTTGTTCTACTTAAAGGGAGAATTCTACCGAATAGAGGGAAAGGAAGAACATGTGTGTGAAAGTAAGCAAGCTTTTCAATGCAAAGTTGAGATTTGGTGGGACAGATTATGAGTTGTTGTGTCAGTGTGCCTGAAAGTACCTCCTGACTGTGCTCTACTTTCAGGCCATTTTTCTAAGATCTTGGCTTTATTTTTCAAAAGGGGTTTTGTGTCTAAGTGGTAAAGTAGGTGAAGTACCTTTGAGAGTCCTCTCGTAGAACCCTCTTGAATGAGCACTGATCTTCAAGCCAAACTGGGTTGAGTTCTGGCTTCATCATTTACTGGCTATGTATCTTTAGGCAAGGCACTCAATCTCTCTGTGCTGCTACTTCTCACTTGTGAGAGGAGAACAAGAGTACTTACCACATAAGGTTGTTAAATGAGTTATACATAGCAGCGAATAGTGTTTGGCACATAATGAGTGAAGTGTAAGCATTTGCTGATCTTATCTCCCTAGTAAGCAAGTGAAACGTCAGGTGAGTGCAAGGTTGCTCTGCTTTGCACACCTAGGAATTCTGGGGGGTAAGGATGCCTTGTCAAGAGACCATTTGGGTCATTCTCATGGTGGTCATGCCCAGAACCAGATTAAGATGTTTAGATGTCCTAAGCACCAAGTTTTGCTGGCTGCCAAACTCATTGAATCTATCCTTTTCTCATTTTAAGATATCCTTGCTTAACTGATGCCCTAAACTCATCCTTAGTCTACCTGTTGAGTAATCTGTACTGGTTACATAAGTCTGTACTCTCATCCCTAAACTCTGGAGGGAACCAGTGACTGCGTGGTTTACATGTCTACATAGAAGAAACAGTTTTGAACTTGAGGAGCTCCATCCATAATGGGGTGCTTTGTGTATGACCTTCTAAGAGCTTATCTTGCCAGATCCCATGGCCTCCTTGCTAGTGGGTATGGTTGGTACCTACCATACTATTACTTGGAAGGAGGGTTTATTTTCTGAAGCCAGGGGGAAAGAAGGATAAGTGCCTGAAAGTTTCAGTAGTGAACCAGCAAGGAAGTTGTCAATATTAGGAAGTTAAGGAAATTCTGGTGAGAGTTAGGATGGCTGAGACCAGTCATGATAGAGAAGGGGAATGGTAACGATCTCATGCCTCTGGATGACTAGGTGATAATGCGCCCCTCTTCCCCTGAGCCCTTGCTCTCCCAAGGGGTTCAAATTAGTAGTCTTGGATTCTGAGGTCAGAGTCACTATACCTACTCTCGACAGGTTCAGACCATTCAAATGGTAAATAACAAGGCAGTTGCATGTTCTAAGAACCAATGATTTTGGCTCTTACCTAGATTTTGCCTATGGGAATACTAGCCAAGAGCAAATTCTCCTTAAATTTGGTAGCTAACCAGCTGGGGGGGGACCTGGTGAAATGAAGTTAGTGGGACCTCACATGGGTTCATTTACTGCCTGGCTCTGGCATGCATCACTCAGTTCTGGGTCTTGCAAACCTGGTGTTGCTTGAGGTCCACACAGAAAGTCCCAAACATGAAAGATCACATGGAACCGGTCAGACTAGATGTTGGGAGTAGTGACTGTTGGGAAAAGAGAGACAGACAGCCCAAAGACACAATAGGGAGGGGACAAACCTCTTGTTCTAGCTCTTAACCCAAGGTATCTTCCCCTGGGCCCCAGGATATCACCTGGAACTACTGCTTAAGGAGGCCATGGCGCATTTGTGTCCCCGGAGAGGGGGAGGGCTGGTGTCTCCAGGCAAGACCAAAAACCTGAGAACTGCTCTCCAGGACAGGGCTCAGAAGGGAACAGCACCTGGCCTGGGATCCTTTTCCTTTTTGTGGAATTTGCTTTAGCAATAACAGAAGAGATGATCTTGGAATGCAATGTCTTAAACCCTTCATCCCCCCTCCCAGCAAAAAAACCCCAAAGTTCAAGTACCTTTTGCTTTAATTATCCCTGTGTTATGTAGCATAAGATAAGCCCCAGGATAAGACATCAGATAGATCAGCACAAGCACTAGCATCTCAGCTTTGACATTTACCTAATCTGTAACCTTGGCTATGTCACTTGGTCTTTGTGGAGCCTCACTTTTCCTGACTGTAAAAGGGAGGTGGTGGTGGGGGGGTGGATGGAGCAGTGACTAATCTTGATCACACAGTCTTGTGATAAGGTTCCAATAAGATTTGCCAGTTCTTTGAAAACTTCTTGAACCTCAGTTTTGAATGATCATAATGACTGCTGTGTTCACAAGTTTGCTAGCACATGTGCTTGTGTATGTGTACCTGGACAGAGGCATCACTGGGAATGCACATATGTATAAACAACCACTTCTCTGTTCAAAACTATACATATAATCTGACTGAATTCATGACATGGACAACTAAAGGCACACTCATAGATACATACCCAGGCACACTTATCTACAGGGATGACTTTTCTTTTTCACACAGACAAGCATGTATGCACACACACATGTTTTTATGGGCAGACCTATACATACCTATACATTCCTCTATGTACCTATACATACTGCCCCACAGCTGCATAGGTGAACATACTATACCCTCAAGCTTTTTTGCCAGACTATTTCCAAGGATCTGAGCAAGGCCCTGTTTGAACATCCCCCATTTCACACTATAATGTCCCTTTTGCCTCACTGGGCCTAGTCCTGCTTCCATCTTGTTTGCAGATTTGCACAGCTGCTGCCAAAATTCAAGCTGCAGTCTGTGGTATACACATGTCTGGAGAACATAGATCCTTGTCCAGCTGCTCTGTGAATAGCACTGGGACTCCATTCTGCATACTATATTTATAGCCATGTTTGCAAAGAGCTGACAGCATTTTCAGATTTTTCAAAACACAGTTAATCCAGTCACAAAAATAGTCACTGATCCACATGCCCTGAAGCTAAAAGAAATTAGGCAGCAAGCCTAATTAAACTTTGTCACGGAACTTAAATAAGGTTGAAACTCACTCTCTCCTGCTCTCCTCTCCTTTTGCCACTCCTTTTTATTCCAAAGAGATCTCTGGGCCAAGGCCTAGGGTCATGGGTGGTGGTGGTAGCATAGATATATTTGTTTCAGAGAGCATCTGCAATCAACAAAGTTGCCTGTTTTGGGGGTAAGGGAGAGAAAGGGGGAAAGTGAAGGTATCTAAGATTATAAACAAGAAGAACATAGGTGGGGAGTCCAAAAGGAGGAGGATTAATACATAGTTTGCAGTTAACTAAAATAGCAAAAAGCCCTAACCTCCCCTTATTCACTGGGATGTGGGCCTGAAAACTGTTTTGCTTATAAGCAAGGTTGGAATCCTTAGTGATATAACTGAAGAGTTAAGCTTTGTTAAAGAGCAAGATGGTTTCCTAGGAAGAGAGAAGACCCAGGCCGTATGTGATAGGCTCCATCCGGGTATCCCAGCCATCCAAAGTCTGGGGTGAGGAGAGGGTTTGTTTGGGCTAATAATTATTTTGGACTGGGCATCGTGGTGCATGCGTGTAAACGGCAGCCTAGGAAGCCATGCCGGGGCCAGGGATCATGGTTCAAGTCCCATCGGGGGCACGTAGTGAAACCTAGTTCCAAAAAAATAGCAGGGCGTGGTGGCACGCACCTGTAATCCCAGCTACCTGGGAAGCTGAGGCTGGGGATTGCTTGAGTCTGTGGTACTTTGGGCAGTGTAAGCCTACAGTTCCACAGGCAAAAATAGCAAGACCTAGACTCAAAAAAAATTATTTTGGTTGGGCTGGTAAGTATCTAATACCAGATACTTTTGGCAGTGGAAGGGGCCACTCTTAAAATTATGCTAGGGCTACAGGCATAAAGTATGATTGTCTTAGTCAGAACAAGATGAATTTTCAGTCTACATTTAAGCCATACTACCCCAGCTTGTCAGGAGAGGACAGACTGGCAGAAGGATTTCTCACAAAATAGTTTGGAAAATATGTGTGTGTGTGTGTGTGTGTGTGTGTGTGTGTGTGTGTGTGTGTTGGGGTTGGGGTTGAGCAATCGGGAGTAGGCTGGGGAGATTCAGCCTTGATATTGAAGATTGTTTATTCTGAATATGAATTCTTTATCTTGTTGTAGGTCATATATATATATTGTGGAACTCCTTTCCAAGTATGTTTCTTTCCTAGTCAGCATCAGGAGCAGTATGTGTGATTGTGGGCAAGTGTGTCAAAGTTTTGAAAGCATGTATGAGTGTAAGTGGGAATATGAGTATATGTAACTATGTGTAATTTATGGGCCTGTATGTATATACATATGCAAATGAGGCATTGATGAAGCTAAGTGAGGGTGTGTCTGTGTATCTGTGTTTTGTGCACATGCTCACATGCAGGGCAGAATCAGGCCTAACCTCTGGTTCATTGAGATATGGGCTCCTTAACTTTCAGAGAGCAGTTGTCTAGACCACCACCTCATTTTACCTTCAAGAAAACTTTAGATGTGTCAGAAGATCTATATACTTTTACTCTCTGCTTGGTTGAGGGTAAATGAACAGTGGTTGCAATAATCCTGGTTGGAAGCCAACTGCCAATTCTGTGTTAGAGTACAAATCCATCTACTGTTTAAAGTTTCTGAAAACAAGGGGGATCTAGTAAGTGTTAGAAGAAGCTGTTTGAGAGTGAGCCTCTGAGGTACCTGGAAGGCCTAGATTTGAGTAGAAGGGGGAAAACTGACAGATGGCTAGTTCCCCTAGGCCTGCCTCTTGAAGGATGCTGCCATTAATGGAATCTTTCTGATGCTTTGAACATTGTTCACATCTCCACCCTCACATATACATATGCACGCACATACACACACTATCTACAGGTATGGTTTGTCTTGGAGACAAACCTGGATACTAAAGATCTACTAGAGCTCTTACAGACTCTGGTATCTGCTGGAAATGGCACCAGACTAGGCAATAAGAGACAATAAGCCGCACACCCAAACTAATCTTTCTGCTCCTGTCTTTGTCACTTTGAGCTCTGGGGTAAAGGAGATGCCAGAGAGCCCCCAGTAGTGTTAGGGTTGTCTGTCGGCAAAGGAATTCATGCCCCCTGTGAAGGGGGGGGGTGCTACCTTATGAGACTTGGCCTTTCCACTTAGTTAGCAAGTGAATGTGCATGTTAGCTTAGGGCCCATGAAACCAAGACCTGCACTTGGTTCACTCTTCATTGGAACAAATGCAGCTTGCTCCATCCTCTGTTAAGGCTGCATCCATTTGCCTGACCAGACACAGAGGATCAGACAAAAAAATGTGGGGTGCTGCAGCGCCACCCTGAGAAAACAGTCCTGTTCTCATGTCCTACTGATATACCAGTTCACACTCAGCCAGTATTTACTGAGCATTATGACGTGCTCAGCACCAGGCTGGCCTTATTCTACATGTGTGAGTTATCTAATTGAATCCTCACCACAGCCCTGTGAGGTAGGATTAGTCTCATTAAGATGGTTAACAAATGTTAGTGAAGTGGGAAAGCCCTAGGGTATACAATAATGGACTAATGTAATATAAATATAAATATACATATATATGCAAAAAAAAATTTACCAGATATCGGAAGAGACCAATGGGCCAAACAACGAACAGCTGAACATCAACTTAAACAACCAACAAATCACAGAAAAATGGGAGATGGAGTGACTGGAAGGCGGATAGGGAGGGGGGAGGAGGGATCAATTAATGCACAAATGTGACAAATCAATAAAACGAATTTTTCAAATAAAAAAAAGATACTCTGAGAGGTAAAGCAGCTTGTTCAAAGTAATGGATTACTGGATTTCAACTACAGCTCTGCTTCATTAATGGTGCTAAAGTAATTTACATTTAAATTTAATTATTGAGAACCCATTGCATGCCTGGCACTATCTCACTTACTCATTGAATCAGTCCTGGAGTTGGGGGAGGGAGGGGAGTCTTTTCTTTTTAAACAGAAAAGGGTATTCAACAGAAATGATCGGTAACATGTCAGTTACTGGTATAACATAAGTATAACCTGTTGATTTCCAAGCTCAGGGTGTGTCTTTCCTGCTCCTGCAGAGAGATCAGAGTCTCCATGTAGTTGATGCCTAAAACCCCTTCCAGCTTTGACATTCTGGAGGCCAGCAATTCTGGTAACCCTTCCCCCTGGGCTCACGGGGCCCTACCTAAATCACTTGGCTGTGGTCTCCTGTCATCCCTCCATCCCAACTAGGGTCTCTCTGTGTAAGGTGCAGGGAATGAGTAGGTGAGTGCCCTCAAATCACCTTCAGTTTGACTTGGTCTAGGACTCTGACTCAGTTTCCCCACTCTTGACCTCCGGTCTCAGGTGAGATTCTTTCTGTAACAACTTCCAAAACTGCTCTGGGCCTGAGGCCTGGGTCCTGTAATGATTTCCTCCTGAAAAACAAGCAACATTTCCTTACATTGGCAAATGAAAAAATCCTGCTAAATTGGCCAGTGGAGGTCCCTGGGGAATTCCCTTCCTGAGATGTTGTGTGAATGTGCCCGTGTTTGTGTGTGTGGTTGCAGACAGAGGTCAACCTTGATTTCTCGCTGTCCACAGCTCTTCATGGTGGGCTGAGATGAATATTTCCTTCCTTCGTACCTACCAGATTTTTCTTCTTGGAAGCTGCTAATGAATTTTCAACCTTTTCTAAACCTTGCACAGCAAAAAGGTAGTAGCTTGGCCCATGGAGTGTTAGTCATTATGATCTAGGACCTTGCAGGTATGGTGTTGATCTAGCCCCATCAGAGGACAAACCGAATGTGCCTGGTGGCCAGGGTCTGAGATGAGCTGTAAAGTTGCTTGTAGAGCAACATTTGGGAAAGAAGTTTCCCTCAGAGGATCCTGAGCAATACTGCTGAAATGATGATGGGGAGAGGGGCTGTGTGTGGTTCAGATACATCCCTGTGGCCCTTCAGTTTCTTCATCTCGATGCACTGTCTTCCTCCTCCTCCATACTGCTTTCTTCTTCAAATTTTGTCAGACGACCTGGCACTATGTCCTGGCCCTCTACACCCCCATCCTTGTGCCTGAATATAGAGGACGTATCGCTGCATCAGGAATCAGAAAATCAGAAAAAAAAATGTTATTTGAAAATTTCATCACTATCTCCCTGTGTGACTTTGGGTAAAGTACTTTACTACTCCGAGTTTCTGTCCCCTAGTGTGAAGCAGAGAAAAACCAAATGGTTTAATGTTTGACTCAGGAATTGTTTTTACTTTTATTTAATCCTATGTTATTTATTCAATCTTTAAAAATGAAGTACCATTGTTTTACATTCTTTTAGTAGTTTGACACTATATGATTGTTGGGGGCTGCAGGCTGAGACCAACCAGGACTCATGCTGGAAATGAAGAAAACTTCATTCCACTCTTCTCTGTCTTCAGAATACTGAAGACAGAATGGCATGATTGACCTCCAGTGGGCAGCAGTGTCCCCCATCCCTCCAATATTAACCCTAAGTGACATTCCTTAAGAGATAGCAGCAAGTTAATGAGTGAACCCCCTGCCCCCAGGTATCCCACAGGAACTAATGTTTTACCTCATCTGATTTTGCCTAAGCCATTTACTCCCCTTGTTTGACTAGTTGTGAACCCTATAAATAACACTTGTGAAATACAATAAATACATACTTCCACTCAGTCCCAGCACCTTTGGCTCAGTCAGTTTCTCTTGCTGTCCTTCCTTGTTCCCCACAACCCGGCTCTTTACATAGGATTTCTCCCCTCAGATGTGGTGACTGTAGTACTCCCATTGCCAAAGCATCATAGTCTTCTACCACAACCCACTGTGCTCTAGCTGCCAGTACTTCCATTTTACTTCTTTCCCTCCCCCATCTGCTCCCCTGCTGGTTATCTCAGATCCATGGGCAGCTTTCAGGGGTTGGTTTTAATGTTTGTCTTTGTCTCACTCTTTGTTTAGTTTCTCTATATTCCAAATATAGGAGAAGCCACCCGGTATTTCTTTTTTCTTCTGGCATATTTCACTGAGCATAATCCTTTCCAGCTCCATCCATGTTGTTGTAAATGTTATGAGTTTATCTTTTTTGATAACTGAGTAGTATTCCTTTGTGTGTATGTATCCCATTTTCTTGATCCACTCATTTACCTTTGCCACTTAGGTTGTTTCCATATCTATTGTAGATAATGTTACAACTAACATAGGCATGCCTTTTAAATTTCTTCGGGTTGTAGATACCTATGAGTGGATACCTAGGTCAAGGCTGAGTTGTATGAAGATCCACTTTCAGCCCTTTGAGGAACTGCCACACTGCAATCAGTAAGGGTCAGATCAGTCTCATTCCCACTAGCAGTGTAACAGCATTCCTTTTTCTCCACATTCTTACCAACACTTGTTTCTGGTCCTTTTAATATGGGCCATTTTCACAGGTGTGAGGTGATAGGTATCTCATTGTGGTCTTGATTTGCATTTCCCTGACAAGTGATGATGAACTTTTTCTATATGTCTCTTGGCCATCTGTCTGTCTTCTTTGGAGAAGTGCCTATTTATCATCTCTGCCCATTTTTTGATTGTTATTTGTTTTCTTTTGTTGAGTTATATGAGCCCTTTATTGATCTTTCATATCAGTTCCTTGCAAATATCTTCTTCTATTCAAGAAAATATTCATTTTGGTTACAGGCTCTCTCACTGCTCACATGTTTTTTAGTGTGATGTGATCCCAAGTATGATTTTGTCTTTTGTTTTCCTTGCTGCTGAGGATGAATGTGCAAAGATATATCTGAAGCTTATACCATGGGTGTCTTCCTTATGTTTTCTTCTGTGTACTTTATGGCTTTAGGTCTTCACATCTCTTATTCATTTTAGTTGATTTTTGTGTATGGTGTGAGATAGTGATCATTTCGTTCTTTTGCATGCAGCATTGACTCAGGATTTAATGACTCAGGATTTAATGAAAACAGTATGCAAAACCCACAGAGAACATTCTGTTTCTTGTGTTGGGGATCAAATTAGAGAATCAAGTCAAAATACCTGGTGAAATCTAAAGTCCTGTTCAGAGAGAAGTTGCTGTTGTTAATATCCCCATTCCTTGACTGCCCTTCCATATATATGATTAATTCAAATTTACCTAATCTGAAACTGTCCTTTTCCTTCCTGTCTTTGCTTTGAAGACTAGATGGTCATCTGCTACTGGAGTCTCTTATGTCTTGGCAGAGAATAAAAAGGTTCCCCTGAAGTCTTCTTTCTTCTCCAAAAGACAAGTTTAGCTGAACTTTTCTGCACTGAAAGGTTTTCTCATCTTCACAGGGGCAGTAGCAATCTCCATTGAACATAAACCACTCAAAAGGATCTGTTTGGGATGATGCAACTTGACCCAGGTATTTCTATCAGTCCATTATTGTAGATGAGGAACCAGAAACTCAGAGAACTGAAGGATACAAGTAGCAGGTTCAAAAGTGTATGTGTGTGTGTGTGTACACGCGTGCGCATGCACGCACTCGTGTGTGTTGAGGTGAATAGGAAGTTTATTTGGAAGTAGAAGAGAGGTACGGAGTCTGAATAAGCAATTAAGATAACCATCAGAATCTAGAAATCATATAAAACTAGGCAGCGTGCCTAACAAAAATTAGGCAGTGTACCAAAAAGATACTGACTACCTCTCTGTCTCTTTTCTGTTTGACTTGGGTTCCTGCAAGAATAATCTTTCACTTTTTAAAAATAATTAACTGTGTTTATTGATGTCATGACTGTGCCCTTTAAGAAGTGCCCCCTCTGTCCACTGGCAGAACTTTAAGCAGGGGGCACACTCTCCTTTCACTATTTATAGCATTTTGCTAGGTGCTATGATTAGAGGGTCAAAGGGTAGATTGGGAAATAAATCTCATGTCTCACGTAGACAGACAATTGAGTAGAAAGATGCTGTGATCCCAAAACCTAACATAATGTACTATATGTAGTAAGTGCTTGAAAAATATTTATTGAGAGAATGAGGGTTGAAGGTAAGAGGGTATGGCACAAATGGGGAAAGATTACTGCACCGGGGGCAAGAAAAATCCAAGTGGCTCATGCCTCTTATTGAAGGCATGCTATCCAGAGCCAGGTTCCACCGATGACCTTTCAGGACTTAATAAGTAAGACTTCTTCGAAAGTGTGATATGCTTGAAATTGTTTCCACATCCTTGTTCTCAGCAAGCAGTGTCACAGTTTTGGCTTTTTCTCTGTGTACCAATCATACCCCTCTGCCTACAAGATCCCACAGGAAGTCCTGAGCTTCACTTTGCTCCCCATTTCCTCATCCTGTGAGTAGACTTGATTTCATTACTGGATACCCTCTCCTGCTTTTTCCCTCTCCTGCTTTCCCTGGAACTGATCATGTTTCTGAATTTCAGGGTAGAGCCATTCCCTCACCCATCCTCTGAGTCTGGAATTCCCAGAGCCTGGCTGGCCTCATCTGCACTTCAGGTGCAGCTAAACAGACTACTTCTTTTGGGCATCTGCCCTGACCATCCCTGGGCAGTGTGACCTCCTCTTCTCTGGTGTCCAGATCAGCCTAAGTCAGTGAGAAAGGCTGGCAGGGTAGATAGAGCCCTCTCTTGCTAGTGCTGTGACACCTTTGTGTGAAGCAGGCAGAGAGTATCCCAGGGTCCAGTGGATTCTCGCACATCCAGGGATGGGTGACTTCAGCTAGTCTACCTCTGTCACAAAAACCAAAGTACTGCTGAGGTAAATTTGCAGCAGAAAAAAATTAATCTAGAAGAAAGAACTCACCAATTTTGAGAGTTCCAAGTCACTGTGACAAATACTGTTGTCCCTGAACCTTTCTATTCAGCCTCCTGCCTCTAGCCCTACCAAGAAATGAAGATCTTTGTCTACTTTCCTATTGTTGGAAGTTCATGTTTTGGCCTGAGGCCCAGGTGAAGATGAGGATGACAGAATGACAGGGTTACCTAACTGTTTGCAACAGAGAATGCATTCCTCCCCACCCAACCGTGCCCCAACACGCAAGCAAATACCTCTCTTTGCCACCCTGAATAGAATGTTGTCCTTCTCTTCCTCAATAACGTTTAGTTATAGACTTACTTATTAAAATGAAAGGTCCAGTGCTCAGGAAACCATAGGCATATTCTTTGGATCTATCTTTCTGACAATCTGACAATCTTTCTGAGTTTTCAGAGGTCCATGTGTGAAATTCCCAGCCCTGAGTCATGTGAAGGTAGTTGTATGGCAAAGATTTTTGGATTGTGATATTAGTAATCACAACAGAGTACTTGGTCCAAACTTGCCTTAGATTCATAGAAGGTCAAGCCCTCAGTGTTCATGCACTCCATCAATTCCCAACTCTGGATGGCAATCAGAAATCCTCTGGGGTTCAAATATAACTTCTCTGGGTTTGTATAAACTTATAGGATCAGAATTTCTAAATTTGGGGCCCATGGTGTGTGTTTTCAATAATTTCATCAATTATTGGAATCATCAAAGTGATTCCAATAATAGTCCAGGTTTGGGAACTGTTTGGTTGAATCATTTTTTCCTAACATGTAGAAACTGAGGCAGTTTCCTGTAGCAAAGGGGCAGATGGGAGAATAAGGGGAGATCCCTTCTGCCTTGGTTCTTTGCGTCTAACACCCACATTACTTTTCCTCATCCTGCCTTGACTTATCTTTTGTGTGTCTGGGACTGTGAGCAGTTTTGTGGTCAGACCAAATCAGATCATATCTGAGGTTTCCGAGTCCCTGATCTTGACCTTGAAGTCAAGCTCCAACCTGCTGCACAGGTACAACTTCTTAGCCCTTCTATCTCCATTTTTCTAGGGATAGAGGGTTGGGCCACAGAAATCAGTACCCTCCTTTCTTCAAAGCTATAAAATTTCAGGTGTGTTTACTGCCAGGGCTGCACAAGGCTGAGTGAGAGCCAGGCACTCATGCTCATGTGGAGTGAGAGGGAACATCTAGTAGCAGCAGGTTACCTGAGCTTTGGACTTGAGGTGACTGTTTATCTTGAGGAATTTTGGCCTTCTTCCCACCGCAGTATTGCTAGCAGCAACCTTAAGTGCAAAGATAATGACATGGTTTGAAAAATGCCTCAAACGTCATTCATTCAGCATTGAAACAACCCTAGGGAACTGTTCCATCATGTTCTCATCTTTGGCTGTGCTTATCACTCACGCAGCACTGTTTCACCCTGCCTGAGTCTGCAAATGGTCCACAGCTTCACCTTGCTGTTCTTCATGGGCAAGAGAGGAAGTAGGATAAAAAGATGGTTGGTAGGAGGCCATGCAGGAATGGTGGTCATTTATGCTTTTTAAAAAAAATTTTTTTATTTCTCACTTTGTGGTTTACATATTTATGCTTATGTGTGTGTCTGTGTCTATATATATATATATATATATATATATATATATATATATATATATTATAAAATTATACTGCATCATTGCATTTCCTGGGGCTCTCCCCCCACATCAACCATGAACCCTCATCTTGATTTTTCTTGTGTTCATCCCTTCCCTGATTTCTCCCTCCCCTTCCCTCCTCCCCCTCTCCTAGCTGCTTGCTCTAGTTCTGTTTACTTGTGCTTTTATATGCTGAGGTGAACTCAGACCTGAAATGGGGAGTGGGGATAGTAGAAGGAGCACTGATGGTCATGACAGCTGAGTCCTACCTCACCACTGCTGTGTTCACTGGCTGCATCATTTTGTGGACTTAGGCCCTTGTCCCACTAAGCCTCAGTTTCTCCACTCATACCATGATGAGGCTGGACTCCAGGCCTTTCAGTTCTGATTGAATGGTCCTCATTTTAGAGCCAAGCTACAACGCTGCCATCTGTCACTTGGTCGTTGATGCCCGTTCTCTCACCCACATCTTGAGTTTACTCTTAGAAAATATGTTTATTCCCCCAAGGCTCAAGATTTGATCTCTAGAGCATTTTGCATATTTTCCTGCCTCACTCTACTGGCTTCAGTGGGCCTCAGTGGGCTTCAGTATTTTGGTGCACACTGGCTACGTCAGACCCTATATATGTCAGCTTCTTGAAGATGACCAAGTACAATGGAAAACTACTTTACCCTCTAAAGATGGGCACTTGAGGATATAGCTAAGTCTGCTTTTCAGGATCTCTCTCCAAGTCCTTTCTTATCTGCTCTGTAACATTCATAGGGCTTTTAAGTATACCAATTCCCTCAGCCACACACCCTTCTAACTAGGTCACCTGCTGGCACTGACTCACTGCCTGTGGTTTCTCTGACTGGAAAGGCCTTGATTCATCCTGTTTTGGGGAGCTCATCTGCTTGGCAGTTTTGTTCAGGGAATTTATCCTCTGCCTAACCTTCCTCCTCTCTTCCTCCTCCTTCCTCCTTCTTTCCACCCCCACCCTCTGCAATCCCATAGGGATCCGTGGGGTGGTCCTTTTGGAATAGGACATTATGGACTACCAGGAAGTTAATCCCTTCCTCTACCAGCAGTAACAGCAACAAGACCTAGCTTGGGGGAACTTCGACATCCCCCCAAAACCATGACTAATAGACCAGTAATCTCAGCAAACCTCATGTGCTTGATATGCAACCAAGCACCAAGTCAAGTCCTCTGATCACCTCCTTCTAACCAAATAATTGTTTCTCTTATGCCTTTCCTATTGAGAAACTATGGACCCTACATTGTATGCCCCTAGAGCCTAGCATAAGTCCTGCTTGGCACATAGTAGATACTCAATAAATATTTGTTGGATGAATAATGACTGAACAAATGAATACTAAACAGATGTAAAAGCCAAAGGAAATAGAACATTTTTGTGCAATGAGACCTGGATCAGTTACCACACCATATTTTAACCTTAGACATATCCTTCCTCTCTCTGAGTCTAAGTTTCTCTCTCTGAGTATTAGGTGCTGAACTCAATGATCCCTTGGGCATTTTCCATTTTCGGCACTTTATGAATCTGTGATCTCTATTCCTATATCAACTCACATGCCCAAGAACAGGAAGAAACCTCCAGCAGTATTTATTAATGCCAGTGGGAGAAAGGAACTAAACTCTGGGTTTTGGACCAAGCCAATTTCAGAGGAGTAACTGCCTCCCACCCTGACAATAGGGATTGCTGGTTGGGTCTCACTTCTGTGACTTAAAGGCACAACATTCAAGGTTTTCCACTTTTTGTACCCTCTACCCTGTCTATGATGGTCCGTGAGAAATAGCGTCCCTTGAATGTTGTTATGGTTGAGGTTCATGGGTTCTTGGAGATCCAGGAGTGTTGGTCATGGCAGAATAAAAATCCTTACCCCCTTTTGCAAGCTTATACAGGGCTTGATTTTGAAAGTCATTTTGAAAGCCAACCAAAAAAATAAATAAGGCCTACCTGCCTGGAATTGAAGGAAATTAGTCAGAAAACCAGAAGGTAGAGTCTTGGTTGGTCTTTTCCTTCTTGTATCTCTGGATTGGGCTTTCATGGGAAAGGATATGAATTTAAAAAACTTATTAAGAATAACCTTCAACAGATCTCCCAGTCCATGAAATCTATGACTCTTCGATTCCGAATATGTAGCCAGTAGAAATGAGGTTTGTTGTATGTGTGGTGAGTAAGCCTAGTTTGGGCTGGGCAGTGGGAGTGGGTATGTGGGCATATAGTAAGTTTGAGAAGGCAGGTAAGGCTGTTGTTTGAGGCAAGGCAAGGCAAGGCAAGGCAAAGCATATTTATCAGAAGAATGTATGCAACTTAAGTGTTATCACTAATTTAAAAATCTGGTCACATGTACTTTCCACCCTTCCTCCTCATATGTATATACACATATATTCTAGGTCTGCTGTTCATCCTCTGACTCTGAGATTATTCAGACTTGCAGTACACTTTTCTAATGATTCCCTTGTAGTTACTTTCAATGTTTTATTCCAGGCAAGGAAAATATGACCATGTCACATAGCCAGGTTATGACTTGACCATAAAGTGACATGAAAGTTTGGTGGTTAGTATTGGGAGGTTAATATTCCCTTTGAGCTTTGGGGCAGGGAGAACTCTTTGATTCATCAGGATCTAGTACCTCAAGACTGGATCATGAAAGAAGAGTGTAGCTATGTATGAGAGGAAATTTCATATACTGATGTTTTTGATTGCATTGAAATATCATTCCGTAAGGGGTCCTCCCACCTGTCATGGGACAAAAATCTCATAGGGGAATGTGGCAGTTAAATATGCTACACTGATCAAATGCCTTTGGTAGACTTGAGCCTCCCTGGTGTTATAAATAGGAAGGATGAGTTTGGCCTCAAGTATGTCATGCTCTGTGAAAGAGAGAAGGGATGTGTGAGCATTAGGAAGGAGCTTGGAGGATCCCACAATGAACAGAAAGGCCAGAAGAGTCCTCTTTTTCAAGAAGAGAAAGTTTAGTGTCTTTGTCAATAATTTGAGTACAATTTAAGCTAAACAACTAACAGTAAGTTGGTTCTTGGTCCCCTTGGATCATAGTAAAATGATCAGAATAGAGTTGGCAGGCACCCCAGGTGTACTCCAAATTGGGCATGCATTTGGGCCAGAATGGCCAGTTCTCACCACTGTTCAAGTTGCCAGTCTACACTCTCCCTGAGCATTATACTGCTGTTCTCTTTGTGGTAGATTTGAGAAATAGCTTGGATGGAGGACCTTCCCTTTGGCCATACTGGAGCAGGCAAATCAGCCCCCCCTTTCTAGGAAAGAGGATCAGGGACATGTCATAGCTCAGAAACATTTTGCAACAGGGAACAAGAAATGAGCAGCACAGAAGGTTGGTGGAGGCCTATAGCATGTGGGGACATCAAAGGTGTCTAGTACAATGTCTTTCAGAATGTGCATTACAACCAATTTTAGTGAGGCATGAAATTAAATTAGAAGGTGGCAAGTGGGGAAGTGAGGGAGTGGTGGTGGAATAAAAAAAAGGTTGCAAGCTTTTTTTTTTTTTTTAATTTAGGTGGCACTGGTTTACCACGCTGTCAGGTGTCTATTTTCACACCATACCTACCACCAAGGCACCCATTGTCTTTCATCAGTAGTCTACTCTGCCTCCTTCACATTTTGTTCTCCCTTCCCTCCTCTAGTAGCCTCAATTCTACAGTCAGATTTCTTGATTTTTTTGTTTGCCTTTACTTGACTCTATATTCTACATGAGTGACATAATTTGATACTTATTGTTCTCCTGACTTATTTTGCTTAATATCATCCCGTTCACTTCCATCCATGTAATTGCAAATAGCAAGAGTTTATCTTTTTTTTTTTTTTATTTTGAGACTAGGTCTCGCTATTTTGACTGCTATTTTGACCGGGGAACCACAAGCTCACGTTGCCCAGGGTACCATGGATTCAAGTGACCCCCAGCCTCAGCTTCCCAGGTCTGCCCAGCTATTTTTTGAGATTAGGTCTCACTATGTTGACCTGGCGGGTCTTGAACCAGTGGACTCAAGCGATTCTTAGTCTTGGCCTCGCTCCGTAGGCTGCGATTATAGGCACATGCCACTGTGCCTGGCCTAGGAAGAGTTTATCTTTTTTTTCTTTTTATAGTTGAGTAGTGTTCCATTGTATATATATATACATACCATGTCCTCCTAATCCACTCTGCTGTTGTTGGGCACTTAGGTTTTCCCCTAACTTGACTATAGTCTTCATATTTTGTATTACTTTCATTGAGGTAATGGGTCACAACACTATATATTATTTTCAAAAATTCCTGATAAGCATCTTGGAAATCTTAATAGGAACCACAGAAACTGGTTCATCCATAGCACTGCTTATCAATAGACTTAAAGGGGCACAGAACAGGACTACATCTATCTAAGATGCTTCTATGCAGTGAAAGAAGCCATCATCAAAACAAATGACAGCCTATTGAATAGTGGAAGATATTTGCAACTCTTAAAGGACTAATATCCAAACTATATAGACGATATGTAGAATTCAACAACAAAAAATATGACCTAATTACAAAATGAGCAGGGGATCTAACTAGATATTTTACCAAAGAAAATATAATAGACACTTCTCCAAAGAAGAAATGCAAATGTCCAACAAGCATATGGAAAATTGTTCAACATCACTAAGATTCAGGGAAATGTGAATCAAGACCACATTGAGAATTGCCCACATTAAAACCCCAATGGAAATGCCCCACATTAGAAAACCAGAAACAACAAATGTTAGAAAGGATGTGGCAATAAAGGAACCCTCTTATATTGCTAGTGGGAATGTAAATTGGTCTAGCCACTATGGAAAGCCATGTGGTGGTGTCTCAGAACAGTAAAAATAGATCTACCTTATGATCCAGTAATTCCACTCCTGGAAATTTACCCAAAGAACACAAAAACACTAATTTGAAAGGAAATCTACACTCCTGTGTTTATCATATCACTAGTCACAATAACCAAATTATGGAAACAACCCAAATACCCCAAAACAGATGAATGGATCAAAAGATCATGGTAAAATTTATACAACAGAATATTATTCAGCAATCAAAATGACAAACTCATGTCTTTTGCAGCAACATGGATGGAAAGGCTTATGCTAGATGAAATGAATCAGAAGGAAAAAGATTAGTAATGAATGGAGTCACTTATATGTGGAATGTAGAGAAACCAAACAAAAGGTCAAGGAAAAAGTCAAAACTAGCAAGCTGATCATAGAACTGAAACATAGAGCAAAGAAAGAGAAGGAGGGGGACAAAACAGGGGAGGATGAACGCAAGGGAATATGGTGACTGCTCACGGGTGGTGGGAGAACTATGGGGAGTACAACAATGTAAGAAGAATATATAATTAATGAAAATAAAATAATAAAATAAAGATATAATAGAACTCTTAAAAATTGTATTTTTTTAATTGAGATACCATTGGTTTACAGCACTGTATATGAATTAGGAATGTAGGTTCCTGCCTCTTCAGATGTATGCCATCGTACCACACTCAACAAAGCCTCCCACAGTCCTTCACCATAAACCACTGGGCTCACAACCTTCACTTCAAGAAAAATGATAATGTATAGGAGCAATTGCTATTTTATGAAAAAAAATTTTTTTTGAGACTAGGTCTCGCTATTTTTGCCCATGGAACCGCAGTCTCTCATTGCCCAGGGTACCACAGACTCAAGAAATCCCCAGCCTCAGCTTCCCAGGTAGCTGGGATTACAGGTGCATGCCACCACGCCCGGATATTTTTTTGGAACTAGGTCTCGCTATGGGCCCCAGGCGGGACTCGAACCGCGAGAACCGCGATCCCTAGCCCCAGCCGCTTCATAGGCTAAAGCTTACAGGCACGAGCCACCGTGCCCAGCTTGAAATTTGTTTAAGGTATATGTAAACATAACATAAATAGTTTAAATGTGTATCAATTACATATGTGCACACATTTTACATAATTAAATGTGATGTTCATTTTTACGTATGTGTGATATAGATGCTCACACATGTAAACACACATGGGTCTTCTTCCAGTACTCTTAACATTTCCTCAACCTGTGGTCCATTCTCCTGGATAGACACTAGTTGGTTTTAAAGTGTGGGGCCCCAGAAGCATGCAAAAATCCAGGTGGAGTCTGCCTAGAGCACAGGAAATCTTAACTTTCTCCTTCTTTGCTCTGATCAGTACATTACGGACTCCTCATTTAAAGATTTCCATAAGATAGCGCATGAACAGTTTGATACCGATCGAACTAGTGTTGTCAGAAACTTCCTGGTCCTTCTCTCATGTCTCTGCCAAGCCTCCTTATCCTATAGCTGTGCAAGTTGTTTTTAATTCAAGCATAAAAACCGTCATTTACCCTTTACCATTTTTTCCTTTCAGCTTGACTCACATTTTAAAAATCCACTTATATATCCCAACCATAACATTCCCCAGGCCTATTTAAAGCTGGTTTAATTGGTTTAGAGGGAACTATATTTATTTAATTTATTATTTAGTTTTAAGTTTTCTTACATCGTTTTTCACTTTTGTACAGTAATTGGTTTCTCCCCTCAGGTGTAGTGCCTGTAAATGTCCCGCCACTACTGCATCCATGAACGTCACCATAGTCCCTTGTGCTTGTCTTTCCCCTGCTGGGGCCTACTCCCTCTCTGTCATGCCTCGGATGTATGGTCAGCTACATTTAAATACCACACACTTATATACATAAAGACCAAATTTAAATACTTGCTTAGTGGATCATATTTTTTCCTAGACTGTTTCTTTTACTTCTTATCTGTCCTTTTTCTGAACTCCATGTTGCTCCCACTTCAGTAAAATCAATGTCCTCATTGTTTTACACCGTCCAGCCCATACCTACTCCTACTTCCAGGTTTTTTACTACTCTAAATCTTCATCTTCTGATACTCTCCTCTCTCATTTGTCTTTCATAGCCCAACTTCCAGGGACTATATCTTCTGTGATGCTTTATTCAACAGCCCCGAATCACATCAACCTGTCCTCTAAGTTTCAAGATTTCTATTGCATGTTCAAAATTAATGCTATAGAATAAAATACATATGTATGTGCACATTAGTGTGCATGTGTATATGTACTATTTTTGTATAGTATATATCATGTATAAGTTGGAGGTGTAAGACTGAATCATATAGTCTAGTTTACAATTCATGAGTTGTGTGCCTTTTGCAAAAGACTTAATCTCTATGTGTGTCTCAGTTTCCTTAAAACTAGGGTAATAATTGTCTATATTGCATAGGGCTGCTTGCTACTTTAAGTGAATTGATAAACATGAAGTACTTAGAACAGTACCTAGCACACTTAAGCACTCAAAAAATATTAACTATAATTATTATATGCTTTTACATGTTTTATCTCATTTAATTGGGGAGATTAGAGTACAGACTGTCACCCCCATTTTATGGATAAAGTATGGATTTGTCTAAGGTCATACAACAAATAAGCTGTTTTATTTGTATTATTGGGGGATTAACTAAATAATAGAGTGGGACTGTCTAAAGGTTATGGAAGGGGGTGGAGCAAAAGCCCTTCAGAACTTACAAGTTCTTCAGCTGGAGATGAGCAAGCATTGAGGAAGGGATAAGATAGGTTTGATCATTGTCTGTTGGGCCATTCCAGGCAAAGGGGGCCCAAGTGAGTTGGGAGATGGTGGAAGAGGTGGAGTGTGGCTCCATCACCATTTTATTTCTGGTAGGGAGGATCTGGGTCAGGAGGAGAATGAAACTAAGGAGGAGGCATTGGGGCATGGTAGCCATGTGGGGAGCAGGTAGAAGTTCTGAGACACAGGCTGGTGTATACCATGTGGGAGGATAGGAACTTATATAGTAACTGGTTGTGGTTTCACACCTATATCCTAAAATGCCTGCACACAAAATCTGTGAGTATTTGGCTACTTTGGTCTCATGATTGTTGATTGATTATCCCTGACAACTTTATTAGATGGGTTCAACTGGCCTCTTGTGAAAGGTACATGCTATTAGTCCTGTGTGCCTGAAAATAAAAGAAGAAAGGCCTCTTCCCAGGAACTTCCAGTTTGAGTAATTGACTTATGAAAGAGTTGAAGTTATTGCCTGGTGAAACTGCTGCTAAATGAATTGTGTTCTAAAAACCATGAATAGGACCGGAGAAGAAGAAAGAAGTGGATGAAGGAACTGTGAGGAGGCCCGAGGTACTGACTGGCAAAAGGGGGGCTGAAAAGGGAGGCTAGGGATCGAATTGGCAGTGGGAGAAGACACTGCTTCCCATTCAGCTTGTCAGCCAGCCATCTTTAGAGTCCACTGTGTAGATTGAGAATCTTGGTCAGGCTTGAGCTTGGGAAACAGTGACTTGAAATGTGAGCTGCCATGTGTACAACTGCTTCAGCTTCCTGAACTTTTGTCTATGCAATGGAGAGCTAACAGAAATAAAGACGAGAATGCAGTTGCTATGAGCTCTTCAGTGCCTGCTGTGAATACATTTGGGCTGCTATTGCTATGGGATGGGAAACTGGATGTCAAATTAGAAATATTATCACTACAACTACTGTTATGATTCACAGTGATGATAAATGTATGTGTCAATACTCCTGACATTCCAAAGAGCCTGTACTTGGACTCACAATTAGGTGGGACCTAATGACAATTTCCACACCTTTAAATTTGAGCTCTGGGTAGGCAGTTCACTGGCGAAGCCCTTCCCAGTAGGCTGGGTTGCAGTGCTCTTTGCACCCCTTTGCAGAACAAATCCTGCCCCTGTGGTAGAAACAAAGTCAGTGGCTCCCTGTTGAAGAAGTTAGACAAACCCTTAGAGGTCATGAAGTCTGACACCTTCATTGAACAGATGGATACATATGGGCAAAGAGAGGCAGGGACTTGGCCAGTCTCTTGTACCAGATAAGTAAAGTAGTGGCAGAAATAAGACTAGCCTAAGCCTCCTGTCTCACAGGGACTTCTGTGAGCTCCCCACAGCATCCATCTCTCACTACCTCCACCAACTCCTGGCCACTTGACCTTGTCACCTGAGCTGATATCAGACTGAGAATATGGAGTTCTTCTAAAGCAGTGGTTCTCAGTCAAGGCAGCCCATCAGAATCCCCCAGGAGCTTTATGAAACACTGACTACAGGCCTTACCTTACACACGTTGAATCATTTCTCTTGAGAATGAGGTGGTTCTTTATAAAGCTTCCTAGGTGATTCTAATGTGTAGTCAAAATCAAAATCACCTCCTCCAGAGAAGACAGGCCTCACATCTGTGAAATGTGAAGGACAGATCCCTAATAATGCAGGTTTCCCAGTCGCTGTTCCCATTGCTTCCGGTTTGCCCTACATCCAAGCCAGTCCCTAAGCCCTGGTATGTTGAATGCCTAGGAGTCTGGGAGTCTGAGTCTCACTGATGTTGTCTTCAGCCCCATTGATCTTTTCATTATCTTTCCCTTCATCCTAGGCTAGAAGTATTTTATTTCAAGTCTTCTTAGCTCTTTCTTTAGCTATTAGAAAATCCTCTGAAGAGACTATCTGCTGCTATGAGAAGTCCCCCAAACTATTTACTGCACTTTCTGACTTTTCTTGGAGGCCCCAAAGCCTACTCTGGTCTGCTTCAAGAGACTCATGCTGAATACTCTCTAGAGTCTCCCTTCAACCTCACCCATCTGTTTGCAGTTCTCACACTTGTTACCTGTTTCCTAAGCATCAGACCTTTTGGGAGATATGGCACAGAGCAACAGGGACCCCCAGTTCCATTCAGCTCTTTGCCTACTGTCTGGTTGGTTCTGGATAAGCTTAGATAAGCTTATAGATAAACTTGACTTGCCTGAGGATGAGAAGGCATAGTTGCTCATATTTTCTCACACCACCATGTGGTGCTTGTATTTTTCTAGAAAAGTAAGATTTATTGAATTTCTTTACTAGTGAAAATTCAACAATAGTAATATTAAATAAACAAAACATCTTTTTCAACATACTTTAAATAATCAATCTGGCGGCATCATCAGTATTGTTTGCCAATTCAGACATTTGCTATTTTTAAATTGAATATATCATTGCAGACCCCATAGTTCTCCCATCACCATATTACCTGTGAACCATCACCGTATTCCCTTGTGTTCCTCCCTCCCTATCTTACCCCCTTTCCATTATCTTTCAATGCCCTCCCTTGGTTTGATTTCTGCTCCCTCCTCTACCTCCTTCCCCCTATAACTTTGTGCCCAGGAACTAGTGTTTTGGAGAATAACTTATTCTGTTCACTCTAGTGGGGGACCCAGAAAGTCTGGCTAGGCTCCCATCTCCACCTCACCAGAGTCCTCCCCAGGTCCCCTCAAGTAAGCTATAGATCTTGGTTCTGGCCTTTACCTGCAATGAATAATCTTCATCTAGGGTTTCTTCTTCTTGCTGCCGAGGTCTGAGGCTGAGATTCCGGAGAAAGAGGCAGGGGCTGAGGTCCCCCAGCCCGTGGAGCTGAGTTGAAGACTTGGTAATCAGCAGACAGAAATGCCAAATCTTGAGAGATTTAGTGGAACCAGCAGACAGACTGAGAGCACTGTGCCCCTGCTAGTCACTGGGATCCAGAAAGAGGAAACACCAAAGGCCAAAGCTTGGTTCCCCTCATTAGGCTTCTGGGGTGTCATGTGCTTCCAGGCTCTGCCACTGAGAGCTGTGGGACTGTGGGCAAGCAGCTGACATGTTGTTTCAGTTTTCTCACCCATCAAGCAGTAAACTAACCCATACCAGCGCAGGTGTGTGGTGCTGTGCAGGTTTAGGTGCATTGGGGAGGGGTCAACAAAATGTTCTTTTCCTAACCTGTCTCTACCTTGGTCCTGAGAGTCACATCCACCATTAGAAGAAAGTTGTATGTAACTCTCTCCAACTCTCTTGGTTTGTCTCCATTTAGCTCTGTGTTCCACAGACCCAGGTGATCAGGAGGCTAATGAAAAAAGGATAAAGGTATCTGGACAAGGAAAGGGTTTGTACACTCAGAGAACCTCAAAGGGCTCCTTGGAATCAAAAGGCTTTGGCTGACAGCTAGCGTGGGTGATTTGAGCATGGTGACTGACAATAGGGCCCTGCCATGGGAGGAAAGAGCAAGACTCAGGTGGCCTGACCTCAGGGTTTCCTGAGGACACCTCACCTGTTCTTACTTACTGGAGGCCTGAGGCTCCACGTGAGCCTGTGAGTATGGGGAAGCAGCTGCAACTCGGCAAAGAAAGATACAGTCGAAACTAAAGATGGGGTTCTGTGGCACCCAGGGAGATGTTTCTTGTAGACCACAAACTACAAGGAGCATCTTTGGTAAAGGTTTATAGCTGCCTGTGCTCTGAAGCTCACCCCCACATTTGTACTGAGGTACCTACTATAGAGCAGAGACTCAGGTAAGCCGGTGCCTTGGGGACCCAGTACTCCTGTCTGCTGATCTCATGTTGGGGATTCCTGATCACACTACCAAGCCTTCCCTAGTATGTTGGGCACACTAAAGCACTTTCACCCAACCCCCATCATTTCATTCAGATCAGACTTAGATCACAGTGAGTTCCTTTAACCTTCCTAGAATCCCTGCCTTTCCACTTTCATTTCCCTTTATACCTTCATGCATGTTAAATCTCAGTTTTTGTCTGCTTCTTGAAGGCCCTAGACTAACACAAGTTCTGAACAGTGTGAAATCAAATGTGAGACTCCCAGTCCTTGGAGTCTAGAGCAGCAGCCAGGCTCTGTGTATGAGAAGCCATAGGCTACCTTTGAAAAACAGTGGGTTTCTAAACATCAGAGAAGAATCTCTAGGATTTGGAGAGATTTTGTAAATGACCCAAATTTATTGCTCACTTTACTCCAAATCAGTATTTCAGATGAATGCTTCTTTACTTTTTCATTTTTCATTGTTACCACTGTCTTATATACCTTCTTACAGAGGTAGCATTTTCTTTATAGCATTGCCTGAGAAGTAGCCATTTCATCTTATTCTACAGTTTGAATGGGGAATTTGGGAAATCTAGTTCCAGATTTGCCACTGGGAAACCATGTCATGCTGAACAAATCTCTCTGACCTTCCCTTTCTGGACCTGAACTCTTACGTTTTGTGAGTACCATTTAAAAATTTTTTTATTTCTACAGTCTGTTCTTATCCAAAATGAAGGTGTTCTCTTGTAGGACAGTGTTGTGTTTGAAGAGGAGGAGGGTGGGAGAGAAAGGGGGGAGGAAAAAGGGAGGGTGAAGGGAGGGTGGGAGGGAGGGGAAGAAGGATGAGAGGGAGAAGAGAGAGGGGTGAAAGAACTTGAGTTGGGGGGGTAGGAGGAGGGGAAAGAAGGATGAGAGAAAGGATTAGAGAGTGAAAAGGAGCCATCCCCAGTGCAGATTGCTTCTGGCTTTTCCCATGGTCCCTCACTGCAATGCTAGGCAGCACACGCGGTAACCTAATTTTGCAAGATGTCTTTTTGGTAGTTACGTTCTTCTCTACCCTTGCTCCTTGGCTGAGGTGTGTCTGCCACGAAGTGGCACTAGATTTGAGACTCTGGTAGTATTACCAAATTAAAGAAATTACAGGTAAAAAAAGAAACTACAGGTGAAAAAACATTCCCATTCTTAGTTTTTTTGTTGCTGGAAACCACCCCTCCCCCCAATTTGGAACTTAATCACTTCCAACTTCTAGGAGAGCGAGCCTAAATTCCATCTCAGCTCTACCTTGGAGAGACCAGGATGCATGTCCAAAGTCCTTAATTTCTCTAAATCTCATCCTGTCCCCTGCAATGGTCTTGACTCTCTCTTACCCTCAATGGAGTATTTCTTCCTGAATCCTTTAGCCCAGGCCAGGCTAACTGCTTTCATAGCTGCCCCTCCCCCAAACTCCCTTTTCCTGTCTCCTCTTCCCCCTAGTGGCGGAAACCCCACCTCTGTTGACCCAGTATCTTTGAAGAGGGTAGCGACCTGCCCCTCTGAGTTTGGGTGGAGCCCCTTGCAGGCCTGCAGAAAAAGGTTGGGGATCAAAGGTTGTTTGTACTTTCTGGTTCCTAGGCTCTTTGGGGGGCTGGAGGTGCTCTTGATCTGAGGTGGTACTGGTGCTGAAATACTTGTTTCCTGGGTAACCTCCTACCCAGAGTTTGGTGTTCTTGTCCCAGCATGTCCCAGCTTCTCTACCAAGCTTGCTGCAGATCATATAGAATGTGCTTCTGCAGAAGGAGTTAGAGGGAAGTCTACAGACTTGGAAGACTATGACCAAAGAGAAACAGAACTGAGGAGACAGAAAAATACTTGTGCTTAAGACTAGTATAGCAGAAATTCATTAGGGTTTCAAGATACTTGTGAAGAAGCTGAGGTGTCAATTTCACCACAGTAAAAGCCCTTCAGAAATGCTACTCACAGACCCAACAAGATCTGACCAGGGACATCCAAAAAACCTCGGGTCACCAACTTCTGTCTTATGAGATCATGTGCAGGTTCCTTCACCTCTTGGTGACTTGATTACCCCAGGAAAGGGACTCATTATCTTTTAGGACTGATCGTGGGATAGTATGCTGCCTGGAAAAGATAAGAGCTGCAGTTTTCCCCTTGTCTTTTGCATGTACCTTTTCCTACAACATCTCCAGGCAACCATTAAATTGTTTTCTGTCACTGTAGATTAGTTGGTGTTAAAATACTTTTAAATGTAAATAGAATCAGACATCTGTCCTCTTATTCTCTGGAGGTTCTTTCACACAGCACAATTATTTTGAGTTTCAAGACAATGTGTTATCAATATTCCATTTTATTGCTAAGTAATATTCCATTGTGTGACTCTAACACAGTTAATCCATTCACTTGTTGAATGTTTTGGTTGTTCACAGTTTGGGAATAAAGCTGTCATGAACATTTATGTACAAGTCATTTACAAGTACTTTTTATTTAATGGATGACTTCCATTTTCAAAATGTTTTTAGCAAAAAGTGACTTGGCAAATGTTGCATTTGTGTTTCTCTTTTGTACTCAAGGTTATTTTGAGCAGTTTTTGTTGTTGTTGATGTCTTACATCCTTTTGATGTGATTACACATTGTTGCTCCTACAGTCGCACTTCCCCAAGTGTGGGGAATGGGTTTCTGAAAACCAGTGTCGGAAGAATTTTAGTTTAAACACTTAAGATTTTTTGTATAAAAAGTTGTTTTGGGGGGAAATGAAATGTAAAAGTCTAATACAAGTCCATTAACATAATACCAAATGACAGCATTAATTTTTTAAACTATCTTATGGCCTAGACAAAGGTTAAGGTCTTCACCAGCCAGGAGAGACCAGAAGTCTATGACTGGGACAGGAAACATTCTCCTAAAATAATGAGTTTCAGACTTTCTGTTCCACATTTGAGCCACGGGAATATGGCAACACAGAGGAATCTGGCCTCCTGGGTTGGACTGGTCCATGGCCAGCACACAGCTGTTATTTCAGGAAAGGGGTTCAGAGAGAGATTGCCTAGTATGCATCTGCTAATAGAACTGTTAATAGAATGGAATATGAGATCTAGCTGATATCTTCCTTCCAGGCCTCCCCAAGGAAAATGGTCATAGTTTCATTCATTCTTATTTTAGTTTCTATTTCCTTAATAAAATTCATAATGGCCCCATGTGCCTGTTTGGAAATCAAGGTTGACTCTCAGTCTAGGAGAGCATATGGCTTGAAGAGATGTTGTCAGTGTGGGAAATGGTAGTCTGGAATGAGGAATCTAAGCACTAAAACTTTTGTCTTGGATCTGGAGTCCCTGCATATGTCCTTGAGATTGAATTACTACAGGGAGAAAAGCAAGAGCAGAGCCCTTCAAGAAGCATTCACTCATAGTTGCTGTAACCCCACAGCTTCTTACTGTCCTTACCTACCTTCAGACTCTTCCTTTGGGCTTCAATGCTACCTGGACTGACTTGAACAGGGTTTCACTATGCTCATTTGCCAGGGAAGCTGGGGTAGCACTCAGCTCATCATGTAGGTTGGAGACAGCATTTGTGCATCTATAGACCCTAAAGGCAGGCAGGAGAGGAAGGGCTGGAGGGAAGCATAGTGAGGAGCACAGAACACGTTTTCCCTCAGGCACCTCCTCCCTCCATTAATAGGTTACAGTTCCAGGTAGTGTGCTGTTCTTTTCCTGTGAATCTTGGGGCAATGAACAAAACCCATTAGAGACCTAGTGAGGAGATAGGATAAATATGATGAGGGATAAAAAGAGAAGCAGAGGTGGTTATCTGGACCAGGAGCCCCTGGAGCTGCCCAGGCAACTGAATTGTTTACAAACACTAGGACTTCCCCTCTCAGGCCCTCCTAGACCCCAGGGAATTTGAATTGCTTTGCTCTCCTACATCAGGAAGAACACAGTGTCCTTATCTGGTGGGAGAGCACTGTTAATACCACCTCCAAGGAGAGATGAGAAGGGAACAAGGAGAACTATAAGCCAAGCAGGCAGCAGCACTGGGGGAAGCCTAAGAAGAGGGGTGCAGACTCCATCTAAAGCCCTGGAGTTTCAGGAATCCAGATGGGCAGTGAATGCATACTCTGTACTCTCCTACCAGTCTTCAAAGGTTTAATGCTTGGGACTGGTATCAGTTTTTTACTTTCATTGTTTCTGTGAGTTTTTTCTAAATCTGGCTCCTAAAAATCTACGAGAGCCAAACAGTTGCCCAGGTAACTTCTTCATCTCTTTCCCTGATACCCTGTGCTAGCACATAAGTGAGGCATATACAGGGACCCTAATTTGTTAAGGGTATAAGCTGAGTAAGGAATTCTGCTGTCCATATACACAAAACCAAAGAAAGCAGATTATTAGCGTGAAATATTTTTAGTATAATTAGCATGCACACAGAGAGAAGTAAGAATATTCCTAATAAAACTCTGAAAATTATCTCCTCCCCCCACCTTGTGAACAAATACCCAGTCAAACAGGCTTGACCCAAAGCAGGGTGTTGAGGCCCAAAAACTTGACATGAGTCTAAGGTACATTCTGGCAAGAAACCACAAAAAAGGGTTAGGCAGGTCCAGAGAGTTGGAACAGAAGAAGAGACTCAAAATTCAAAATCTAAATCTAAATCAAGATAATAGCTGCCATCATCTCTTTAAAGGACCGAGAATAGCCTTCCCACATGTCTCTCAATCATATGTTTCTTCAAAGTACCTCCCTTGAGGCAAGAGAGCCCAAGCCCACATGTGTTCTGTGTTACATAGATTCACCTGACAACTCAGTTCCAGCCCTGGTTCCCAGTAGCATCTCTGCTTAGAAAGTCCGATACATGGCATACTGGGACTTGTAATCCAAGGCAGCTGCATGTATTTGAGTGAGGAAGATGGTGTATCCATCATGAGGTGTGTCTGTAATAGCCACTTGCCATTACTCTCACCTCCATGTATTTTTATATGAAATCTGCTACAGACCTGTGCTCTTCTAGGGTGCTCATGCTGTGACTGTCTCCTTATTATGACCTAGTATGCCTGGTGATAGCAAAATTTTCCCTTCCTTAATACAAATGACCAATAGGCATATGAAAAAAAATGCTCAACATCACTTATCATCAGGGAAATACAAATCAAAACCACAATGAGATACCATCTCACACCAGTAAGAATGGCTTTGAATCAAAAAAAAAAAAAAAAAGGGCAGCAACAAGTGCTGGCATGGATGTGGAGAAAAAGGAACAGTTTTATACTGCTGGTGGAAATGTGGACTGATCCAGCAACTATGAAAATCTATGTGGAGGACCCTCAAACTACTGAAAATGGAACTATCATTTGATCCCAAAATCCCATTTCTGGAAATCTACCCAAAGGATACAAAAGCACTAATTTAAAAGGATACCTGTACTCGGATGTATATTGCAGCATGATTTACAATACCCAGGATATGGAAACAACCCAAATGCCCTCAAACAGAGGAATGGATCAGAAAGTTGTTGTATATGTACACAATGGAATATTATTCATCTATCAAAAAAGATAAAATTGATATCTTTGTGATAGCATGGATGGACCTAGAAGGAATCATGCTGGCAGAAATAAGCCAGAAAGATAAAGAGAAATAGTGAATGACTTCACCTATATGTGGGCTATAGGGAAAACAAACATACGAAAGGACAAGGAAAATTTAAAACTAAACATTAGTGGAATGAAAGCATAGAGCAAAAGAGGGGGAGGAGGGTAAAATCAGGGGAGGCATGGGCACAAGCGATTAAGATGATGACTCACAGGTGATAAGGTGGTAGGAGAACCTTGGGGTAGACAATGATGTAAATATATGTATGTGTGTGTGTGTATGTGTGCGCACACACGTGCAGTCAATTAAAAAATAAAATTAAAAAAATTTTCCCTTCCTTGATTTACTTTACAAAACTCCACCCCAGCCATAGCCATGCTGAGAAATAGTTCAGTGATATTAGGAGAACAGTAAAATACTCACTTTGTAAGACTGATCTGAGAGTTCTAGAACTAGTGGTTTGGGTTGAAACCATGATGTTGTCCTGATCTAAATTATGGTAACTTGTGGGTTTAGCGTGATTCAAAAGCTCATGGCTTTGTCACAGTACTCAACACTTAGTGATTGGCTTTATGATATTTTCTAATTTTTTGACCCAATTTTGCCACCCCTAATCACTTTATAACCATTGAATCAATTAAACCGGTCACTTTCCTGGCAAACTGATGGGTTTTCCTTAAATCTGCCAACCTTTCTTGAGTACTTCCTTGAGTACTTGTTGTAAGGGAAGAGTGTAGTAGAGTCCTGGAGTAGAGTGTAGTAGAGGAGACAGGACTGATGGTTAAGAGACCTGGGCTACAGATCGAACAAAACTACTTACTGTGTATCTTAGATAAGTTACTTCTCCTCCTTGGGTCTCAGTTTCCTTATAAGTAAAACTAAATGTTTGGACTCCATCAACAGTTCCCAAATTTTTCACCATTTAAAATACTTTTCTTCCTGGACCATGCATTTAGCTAGATTTCGTTGACCAATAAATACATTGGTTACATGATAATTCATTTCCTTATCTTACTAGCCTATGTCATAAATGCCAACCAGAACTTATGGTCAGTAAAAATAATGACTGTTAAAACCAAAAAGAAACTGCATTAGTGAGCATGTTTTACTGAGCATGTATTACCTAAAAATTGTCACCAGATAAGAATTTATGTCACCAGTTCTGAGTCTAGCCACCTGCCACCCTAAATGCAAAGGGAATTTGGTTTGGCAAAAGAGGAAAACCCCCCTATGGATTCTTTTTTTATTATTGATTGCACATATATCTATATAGATCTATATCTATATACATATATATAAATTACATCATTGTCTACCATGAGATTCTCTTATCACCTTATCACCCGTGAACTGTCTCAATCTTTTGTCCTCCCCTTTCCCTGTTTCATCCTCCTTTCCCTATCTTGCTCTATGCTTCAGTTCTGTTGGCAGTTTTAAATTTTTCTTGTCCATTTGTTTGTTTTTTTTCCCCCCTATATCACTCATATAAATGAGACTGTCCTGTATTTCTCTTTTTCTTTCTGGCTTATTTCCACTAACATGATTCCTTTTAGCTCCATCCTATGGATTCTAACCAAAATGATAGATGGAAAGGGAGAAGGTCCAGTTACTGACCAATAGTGTAAGTTGGAGTTGTAACTACAGGAGCTGGTAAAGTGGGGCAGAGGCCTGCTACTGCTGAGGCTAGGGTTTCCTCCTCTAATGAGGGGTTGTGGCTGCCTTCCACAGCAGCTCCAAGGAAAAAGAGATCATATTTCTCACCCTCCTTGAAAGGCTCCCACCAAAATAGCTGCTCAGCCCCATCACCTTACTAGTAGCCTCCTTCTCAGGACAGGGGGTAGGGGGAGGGCTCAGACCAAGGCACTGCTTGGGAATCTTCCTGTCCAGCTTGGGTGGGGTAGGACATCAGGGGAGGAATTTCACCCCTCATCTGTACTGGCCACTCCAACACATGTGCTACATGCCACTTTATTCTGGGTCAACCATGAATTTCTTTGAGGGTTTTAGATTCAAAAACTTCTTTCACTCTTTGCATTCCCTCTTTTCTACCTTCTACCTCTCTGTAAGATGCTGCTGAAGTATCAGTCACTAAGCTCCCATCAGCCCTGTGGGTATCCTAGGGAACTCTGCTGCCTTTGTCTGCTTTATCCCTAGTGGCTACCTTCAAACCTCCTTCCTAGTTCCTGTGATAGTACCTTGCCAACCCTCTGGGCCATGACTCTCTTATTTCTCCCCAGTTGCAAGGCCTCTGCAAAGAACTAATAGAAATCCAGAAATCCTTTAAAGATAAGTGAGAGAAACCAGGGCTTGCTACAGCCAAATCTGAACTCTGAGGCATGTTTGGTCTGCCTACCATTGTTCAGTGCACTATTCAGGTTGCTAATAAAGCACATGCTTCCTATTGGGTTCCTATTGTAGCCAATAGAAATTGGCCAATTTTCTTCTGAGATTTGGAGACAGAGAAAATATGAAGTGAATTTTGGATTTGAAAGTGGACACTCTCAGGGGCAGATTCCAAGTTGAGGGAAGTATGTTTGAATTGGGGACAACCCCCATGCATTCCAGATTGAACTAGGTTACCATATACCCAATGTACCCAAGTAGTTCTCTGCCAGCAAGAGGTCTAAGCTCCTCTGAGCGTCTGTTCCTATTCTCCATCTTCCCAAATCTCTGTTTCTGTTGCCTGTCTCTCTGTCTCTGTCTTTCTCGTCATCCACTCAGGCTTACTTCCTTTTGCAGAAGGCTAATATGGAAAATGATAATGGCCCTTAGAGATCTTCTTAGAACCCCTCAGGAAATCAACAGAAAGACCCAGAAGAGTAAAGGACTTGTATGGACTTGACTGAGTCCACACAACAGATAAATGATAGAGCTGGGGACTGGAGTTTAGGGCTAAAGGTGGAAGAAAAACTTCTAAAACTTGTTAGAGGGTGTTCTAAGTTAAGTTTTTGCATGCAGAAAGAAGGTTAAGGCCTGTAACTTGAACTTCGTGGCCACCTCTAAGGTTGGCTTTCTGTTTGCTTTGGTAGGCTCCCAGCACTGGCACCCAAAGTACTCTCTGAATCATTCTTTTGGTCCTTGAAGACTGTACATTTATTTTTCCAGAAATAAAATCCTAGTATAGGCAAGACCCTGTGGGAATAAGGTTTAAAATATACCCTGAGGGAGGCAGCACAGAAAATATAATTGACAAAGTCCCCAGTGATAGCCTTTACTGATTACACAGTCCCAACTTCTCTTCTTACCTCCTCCCATATATTCTATGGACTGTTATTGAGGCATGTTCTATAACATGGAAATCTGACTTGGTCGGGCTGCAGCTCAGGAACCATAAGTGAATCCCCATCGGCTTAGTGAGAGATTAGAGCCAAACTCTTGAGTACATCATTCAAGTTTTCAGGTTACTTTTCCAGAATGACCTTCTTCTACCAAGTACCTACTTAAACTATTCACACATGTCTTCTTAACTCATTCATACCATTTATAATGAAAGCCTCCAAATCATTGTTCATGCTGCTTAATCAGTTTGAAATCATTTTCTTTACTTTGTGATTGGTTCAGGGATCAACTCAGCACCTTCTGTTAAGACTATTTTGTAAATAACAGCTTTATTGAGACAAAATTCATATGCCAGAAGTCTACAATTCAATGGTTTTCCATATTTTCAAACAATTGTGCTATCATTAGCACAATAGATTCTAGAACATTGTCATCTCCCAAAAAGAAACCCGTAACTTTTTTTTTTTTTTTTTGAGAATAGGTCTCGCTATTTTTGCCTGTGGAACTGCAGGCTCGCGTTGCCCGGGGTACCACGGTCTCAAGCAATCCCCAGCCTCAGCTTCCCAGGTAGCTGGGATTACAGGCATGCACCACCACGCCCAGCTATTTTTTTTGGAACTAGGTTTTGCTACGGGCCCCAGGCAGGACTCAAACCGCGATCCCTAGCCCCAGCCGCTTCATAAGCTGAAGCTTACAGGCACGAGTCACCGTGCCCGGCCCCAAACCGGTAACTTTTATCTGTCACCTCCAACTTCCCCTTTGTCCCCTTTTAAGCCCTAATCTACTTTCTGTCCACATGTATTGTTTCCACTTTTTGACTATTATGAGTAATGCTGCTATGGGCACTCATATTCTACATTTTTTGGGCAGACATATATTTTCATTTGTCTTGGGTATATACCTAGAATTAGAATTTTGGGTTACATGATAACTTTATGTTTAATATTTTAAGGAATTGCCAAACTGTTTTCTAAGGCAACAGAACCATTTCAAAATTGCTTATTTTGCTTTTGAATTATGGCTGGTCTAGTCATCCTAATGAGTATGAAATTGTATCTTATTTTAAGTTATTTGCAGCTCCTTAATGACATTGGGTATCTTTTCCTATATCTTCTTTGAAGAAATGTCCATTCAAATATTTTGTCTTTTTAAAAGACTATATATTTTTTAGTGCACTTTTAAGTTCACAGCAAAATTGAGCAGAAAGTACAGAGATTTCCCATATGCCTTCACCCTTTCTCCCCCTCCACACACACAACTTCCCCTCCTTTTAACTTCCCATACCAGAGTGGTGCATTTGTTACAGTGAACTGATAATTGACTCATCACTCAAAGTCCATAGTTGACATTAAGTTCACTCTTGACAGTGTACTTCTGGGATCTCTGACAAATGTCACTCCTCTATTAGAGTATTCCTGTTGTTGTAGCACACAGAATAATGTCATTGCCTCAAAAGTCCTCTGTGCTCTACCTATTCTCACTTCCTCCCCTTGATATCTTAGCAATCATTGATTATTTCACTGTTTCCATAGTTTTGCCTACATCAAACTGTCACTAGTTGGAATTATATGTTTCATAGCCTTTTCAGATTGTTTCCTTTTGCATCAATATGCATTTCAATACTATGTATTACACAGTCATTACTCAGTATTATGCAGTATTAAGCAGTAATATGTACTTCAGTGCCCTCTGTGTCTTATGTTGAGCTAACTCATTTCTTTTTAGCACCAAGTAATATTCCATCATTAGGATGAACCACAGATTATCCATATCTTGTTGGATATCCTAGGAGACATTTTGGTTGCTTCTACATTTTGGAAACTATGAATAAAGCTACCAGAAACAGGTGTGTGTGTGCGCAGGATTTTGTGTGGATATATGTTTTTGGATTCATTTTCTTAAATACCAAGGAATATAATCACTGGGTTATATGGTGAGAGTACGTTTAGTTTTTTAGAAAACTGCCAAACTATCTTCCAAAGTGGCCATACCATTTTGCATCTCCACCAGCAATGAATGAATGAATGAGTGTTCCTGTTGCTCCACACACTTGTCAGCTTTTGGTATTCTTAGAGCATGTTTTGACTGTTCTTACGGGAATATAGTATTAGGTCATCATCATTTTGATTTGCAATTCCCTAATGACACATAATGTGGTACATCTTTTCATATGCTAATTTTCCATCTGAATGTCTTTGGCAAGGTGACTGTCAACATCTTTTGCCCATTTTGTAAGTCAGGCTGTTCATTTTCTTAATGTTGAATTTTGAGAATTCTTTATATATTTTGGGCACAGAAGTTTTGTTTTTAATCAGATGTGTCTTCTGCAAATTTTTTTCCCAGTCTGTGGCTTATTTTCTCATTCTCACAACAGTGTCTTTCACAGAGCAAAAGATTTTAATTTTAATGAAGTTCACCTTATCAATTTTTTTTGGATTATACCTAAAAGGTCATCACCATACCTGAGATCATGTAGATTTTTTCCTACATTTTTTTTTCTAGGAGTTTTACATTTTTACATTGAAATTTATGGTTAGTTTGGATTTAATTTTCTGTGAGGGATATGTGATCTATTTGTATATGAGTTCTTTTTTTATTTATGGATATCTAGTTGTTTCAGCACCTTTTTAAAAAAAGACTTTTCGCACCATTATATAACCTTTACTACACAGATCAGTTGACTGTATTTATGTGGGTCTATTTCTGGGTTCTCTGTTCTGTCCTATTGATCTATCTTGTGTGTTTTTTTTTTTTTTTTACCAATATCACTATCACACTATCATGATTACTATAGCTTTATTGCAAATCATGAAGTTGAGTAGTGTCAGTTCTTCATCAACATTGTTTTTGGAATTGAAAACAACTTTGTTACTGAATAAGCATTAAACCAGACTGTGATGTATGTACCACAGGCAAGAAACAAAGACTACAAAGATGAAAAGAAATTTCACCCATTTATGTAGCCTGTATATAACCTATTATATATATGTTCTTAAATAATAGTACTCAAGTAAGAGAATTTTTATGATGATGATGATGATGATGATGATGATGATGATGATGATGATGATGTATTTTTTTACATTGTTGTCAGCCCCAGGTTTCTCCTACCATCTTATCACCCATGAACCATCATATTAATCTTCTGTGCCATCCCATCCCCGATTCCTCCCTCCCGCTCTCTTGCTCTGTATTTCAGTTCTGTTCAGTTTTAATTTTTTCTTGCCCACTTGTTTATTTGTTTTCCCTATATCTCTCATATAAGTGAGACCATCCAATATTTCTTTCTTTCTGCCTTATTTCTAGCATGATTCCTTCTAGCTCTATTTATGCTGGCCCAAACAATGTGTTGCCTTTTTGATTGCTGAATAATATTCCATTGCGTACACATACCATAGTTTTTTGATCCATTTGTCTACTTTGTGGGCTTTTGGATTGTTTCCATATCTTGGCTATTGTAAATAATGCTGCAATTAACATCTGAGTACAGGTGTCCTTTGAATTAGTGTTTTTGTAACTTTTGGGTAGATTCCTAGAAATGGGATTGCTGTATTGAATGGTAGTTCCATTTTCAGTATTTTAAGGGTACTCCATACAGCTTTCCATAGTGGCTGGACCAGTTTGCAATCCCACCAGCAGTGGATGAGTATTCCTTTCTCTCTATAGCCATGCCAGGACTTGTTGCTCTTTTTTTTTTTTTTATGGGCCATTATTACTGGTGCAAGATGATATCTTGTTGTGGTTTTGATTTGCATTTCACAGATTATTACTGATGTTGAGCATTTTTTCAGATGCCTGTTGGCTATTTGCATTTCCTCTTTGGAGAAGTGTGTTTTTAGATATTCTCCCCATTTTTTGACTGGACTTTTTGTCTTGTTTTTGTAAGTTGTGTGAGTTCCTTGTGGATCTTTGTTATCAGACCTTTATCACTTGTATGAAGGGCAAAGATTTTTTTCCATTCAGTTGGGTTTCTTTTTTTTTTAAAATTCATTTTATTGATTTGTCATAATTGTGCATTAATTGATCCCTCCTCCTCCCTCCATATCCCCCCTCCGTATCCCCCTTCCTCCTCCCTCCATATCCCCCCTCTGTATCCCCCTTTCAGTCACTCCTCCCATTTTTCTGCAAATTGTTGTTTGGTTAAGTTGATATTTAGTTGTTGGTTGTTTGGCCTGTTG
>PVHY01011406.1:0-48096 GCA_004024945.1 Uropsilus gracilis
ACCACCACGCCCAGCTATTTTTTTGGAACTAGGTCTCGCTACGGGCCCCAGGCGGGACTCGAACCGCGATCCCTAGCCCCTGCCGCTTCATAGGCTGAAGCTTACAAGCACGAGCCACCGTGCCCGGCCTTCCACTGACTGTTTTCATGTGTGTGATTCTCAACTGCCAATGCGTATTGCGCATCTCCCTAAGTGCAACTCCACCAGCTATTCCCACATAAACTCATTTTTGTTGGTTTGATTTTGATTTGAACTTGACAATAGTGGTGCCAGAGAAGTGGGATCTGAAGGAGACAACCACTGTTGTGGTTTCTAGCTACATAATCAGATTCTAATCACCATGTTTGAACAGCCTGCCCAAGTGTAAAGACCCACAATGCAATGCATAGTTCTGTTCTGATTTAGGGGCATACTTAAATTTCCCCTCGGGGAGGAGTTAAGCTCATTTTCTGAACATGTGGCTATTTGGAAGCCTGAGTGTCCCTAAATGTGAGCAAGTGACCAGCACTGCCTCATACCTCCAATACCAGTCACTACACTCTGCTGTCTCCCTGTTACTATTCTTTCCCTTAAATCTTCCTTCAAATCTTTTCCTGGGGAAGCAGTCTTTGGGGACTGAACCTCTTGTTTCCATTTTTTGTACAGCTATAAACCCTTTCTCCAAAAGCAACAGCATCCACAGTTAACTTTATACTTAGTAGATAAAGACTAAATGCCTTCTGCCTAAAATGAGAGACAAGGCAAGGATGTCCATGGTCTTTGTTCTTTCTAAACACAGAGGAGTTCCAGCCAGGGAATAAGACAGGAAAAAGTTAAATAGGTTATAAAAGAAGAAATAAGATTGTTTCCTGTGCAGATAAAATGATGGCCTACATAGAAAATCCCAAAGAATCTACAAAAACAAAGAAACAAAACCCACCTTAGGTTGATTCATTGAGATCTCACAATACAAGATAACCATATACAAATCAATTTTATTTCTATATATAAACAATGAATACATGAAAAAAAAAATCAAAGACCATTTATAATCCCTTAAAAATCAAGTACTTATGTATAAAATTGACCAAACATGATAGGATTTACATGTTTAAAATTATGCAACACTGACTAAAGAGTAAAAGCAAAGATCTAAATCAACGGGGAGATATTTATGTTATGCAGTGTTGTGTCCATGGACTGAAAGACTCCACATAGTGAAGATGCTACTTCTCCCCAGGTTGACACACTGGCTTAATGCAACTTGTAGCAAAATTCTAGCAAGACTTTTAGTAGATATATTTATTATAAAGTTTACATGCAAAGACAAAGGAGTTAGATTAGCTAAAACTATCTTGAAAAAGAAAACATGAAAGGACTCAATCTACCGAGAAAAAGATGCATTAAAGCTAACACAAATGAAGACTATATTCATAATGCAATGGATGAGGATCAAGAATCCAGAAACAGAACCACACAAAACTCAGCTGACTTTTGGCAAAGGTGTAAAGGCAATGAAGGGAAACACAAATTCTTTAACAAATGATGCTGAAGTCATTGGACACTGATAGACAAAAGAAAACAAAGAACAATACGCTTAATCTGAGTTCTTATAGAAAACTGACTCAAAATAGATGACAGACAAACATACAAAGGAAAACCCTAAAGCTTGCAGAATGAAAACAAGAGAAAATCTCTGAGATCTGGCACTAGGCAAACAGCGCTTTAAATCTGATGCCAAAAACAAGATTCATAAAAGGAAACAGATAAACTAGATCTTATCAAAATTAAAAACTTTGCTCTGCAGGAATGAATGAAGAATCATAAATGAAACAAGTAACAAAGAATGTGTGAAAAATTCTCAAAACTCAGTTGGAGAGAGGCAAAAGGGGTTCATGGCCAAAGACATGGAAAGACATTTTACAGTGGACATTCAGATGACAAAAAAGTGCTTGAAAAGATGTCCAATGTCTTTAGCTATCAAGGGAATAGAAAGTTAAAACCACAGTGAAAAGGAGGAAAACAAGTTCTGAGAGACATCACTATGCACCTACCCGGATGACTAAAATAAAGACTAGGATAGCAACATAAGAAGTGCAAACTGGATCAGGCACACGTCACTGGAGGAAATGCAAGATGGTACATCTGGTCTAGTTTGGCAGTTTCTATTAAAAAAAGGGAAATATATAACTATCAAATAGCCCAGCAAGTTTAGTTCTGGGGATTTATACTATAGAAATGAAGACTTATATTCATGTAGAAACCTTTACCCAAATATTGATAGCATAATTATAGCCTTATTCCCAATGAGAGACAAGCAAGGTATTCTTCAGTAGATGGATGTTAATCTGTGGCTCATCTGAATAGTGTATGAAGCACTACTCCGCACTGAAAAAGGAAGAATTACTGATATGTGCAATACTTTGGAGAAATCTCCAAAGAATTATATTGAATGAAAAGAACCAATCCCAAAAGGCTGAGGACTGTGCAATTCCACTTACCTAACATTTTGAAAATGATAAAATCATAGAAATGGAGAAGAAATGAGAGGCTGCCATAGGTAAAGGAAAGAGGATGATGGTGAGAACAGATGGATGCAGCTTTTAAAGGGAACAAAGATCCAGACTACTCCAGGCAACAGAGCAAGATCTGGTCTCAAAAAAATAGCTGGGTGAGGTGGTACATGCTTGTAATCCCAGCTACCTGGGAGACTGAGGCTAGGGATCACTTGAGTCTGTGGGTTCAGGACTACCCTGGGGCAACATAGTGTAACCTAGTCTTTAAAAAAAGGAGGGGAGAACAAAGAACCTTTGGTGTGGAAATTGTTTTTAATCAGTATATCATACCCAATTTGTGACACTGTACTGCAGCTTTGCTAAATGCTACCCTTTGTGTTAGTTGCTCGAACTGCATATGAATTTGTAATTGTCTCAAAACAAAAAGTTTAATTAAAATGGTTTTCAGTTGCTCCTCTTTGTATTTCATGTAAATAATTCTAATTTGCATTATTCATAAAATAATTATAATATTATCCCTCCCAATTTGATACTGCACTTCTTTCTCTTGCAAGGTTCAATTTAATGTTAGTCAATGCAAACACTAATTTAGGAAGAAAAATCTATCCTACAAAGTAATACAAACTGGATAAAAATACTTTTTTTATAACATAGTCTCATTATGGATTGACTTGAACTACAGAATTTTGAAAGTATTTCTAAAAACTAAGACACATCCTCTGATGTGTTTAGAAGCCACTTCTTCCAAAAACAAAGTGCTCAGAACATCTCGAGTGTTCAACAATGACATTTCAAGAAAGAAAATTCGTAACCTGCCTTGATAACTTGGTTCCTAAAGTGGGTGTAACATTAAAATGTGAAAAAAATCCAGCTAAAATTAGACACTGGTTTCAGGACAGCTGGGCCCACACCCCGCCCCCATGGAAGAGAAGGAGGCTATTTGAATGAAGTGGTGATGGACTTCCACCTTGAGACTGCTGAGCCAGGGCACACAGGTTCACCTACAGGGCCAGTGGAGGCGGCTGGTCCAACCAGGGCAGTGAACTCTGTGGAAAACCAGCATCTTCCAAAGGTTCCCAGGTTTTTATTAAGGGCAGAGGGAAACCATAGCCCGGTGCTCCTGCCACCGGGACCACATGGCCAGAGGGAACAATCCCTAGAATGGGCCAGAGAAGCCAGAGAGTTATTTGAAATACAGCAAAGAGAATAAAAGTCCAAGCCCTGGAGAAATGAGAGAAAATGTTTGAAACATAAATCTGATAAAGGATTTAGAAGAAATACAGAAAAATTTCTTAAATGAATTATAGGAAAACAACCCAAGATGAAATGGGCAAAAGAACTGAGCAGACACTGCATTAAAGGATATCTATGTGGCAAATAAGCACACAAAGAGATGCTCATCACTAGTCATTGGGGAAATGCTAATTAACACCACCGTGTGATACTGCTACAACCTGCCAGAAGAGCTCAAAAAGCCAAAAGCTCACAAAATGCATCATGCTGAGTAAAAGAAGTCAGAGTGAAAAAGCAACACACTGTATGATTACATTTATATGACAGTCTAGAAAATGCAAACCCTAGGAACCTAATGAAGGAGAGCAATGACAAGGGGCTAGGGTTGGGGAAGAGATTTCACCAAAAAGGGATTCACGAGCACTTTCTGAATGGTGGCAATCTGAATGGAAGTGGCAATACAACCATGTTTGCCAAGTGCACAGAACTGTATGCCTAATGAATTTTACTGGTAACTTAGATCTCAATAAACCTGTCTTGGAGAAAAAACACCATAAGGTATATGAAAAGATAAGCTACTTGATATATACACACACAACAAAGGATTCCTGTCACAAATATTAACTTCTCTAAGAAAACCAGAGGATAAACAAATCCACAGGAAGGAAGGCAGGAAACAACAGGTAATGATTTGGCAGATAAACATACTGCTATGTGGGAAGTACAATCCAGATCATAACAAAATAATAACTCACTCATTTGATTAGCAGAAATCATTCAATCTGATGAAATCAAGTATGGAAAGAGGTTGAATGCCCACAGCGTTTCTTAAACATTCTCGGGCTGCAGCCACTTTGAAAAAAACATACATTACCATGTAAGGTTGCCAAGTCGCAACTACTCTTCAGCAAATCTGCCCCTAGATGATCCCCCAAGAAAGGCTCCGGTGCATGCATAAAAATGATTCACATGATTCACCACAGGAGAGATCCAGAAACAGCACCAAAGTTCAGCAGAGAAATGGGTAAATGATGGCAGAGCCGAACAATGAAATATTACACAGCAGGCAGGATGAATCAGGGTGGTATAAGACTACCGAGCTACATATGCAATTCCCTGTAAAGCATATTACAGGTTTCCCTGCTACTTATAAGGCAAGATGTCATAAAGCAAAGTACCATATGCCATGAATTTATATGGAACCATTCTGAGTGTCCCAGACCCCTCTAATATGATCTTCAGGTCACACAAAATTAACACCTAAAACTAAAATAACACTCACCCAGAGTAAAGGCAAGGATGGTGTGATAACCCTGTAGCCTGTATAAGAGAGTTCCTGTGGAAGAAGCTGGGTGGTGCTACCTACTGCTTGGGGTGCCCACCGCCTCTGGAACAGCTGCATTCCATGCTTCACACTAATGTGGGTCTTTCATAAAAGTGAAGTAGGGAAACATGAACTTTCCCAAAGTAGGGGATGTCTGTAAGTATGTGTGTGTCTGTATGTACTGTATATATACGTACACATATGTATATAGTTCTGCAACAAAACTATATAATAAACAGAGTGAAGATAAAAGAAGACAGTGTTTAAGATGGCAATTACTACAACCCAACAACAACAAAACAACTATATTAAAATATGAACACAGGATTTGAATGTGTTTCTTCAAAGATATAAACAAGTTGCCAATAAACATGAAAAAATACTCAATATCGCTAATCATTAGGGAGGTGCAAATCAAAACTACAGTGCCCATTAAGGTGGCTATTATCAAAAAGAAAAAAAAAACAGAAAACAGGTAATATTTGAGAAAGTGAGAACTTAGAAGGGTACGTGCAATCCCTGCTCATCAACATGGACATCTTTAGAACAGGTGTGAGCACCAGCGGGGAGCTTGATAGGAAAGCAGGATCTCAGGCTCCACCCCAGGCATACTGGACCAGAATTTACCTTGCAACATTGCTCCTGGGTAATTCTCAAGCACAACACCCAGTCCTTGGTAGGACAAAAGCAAGATTCTTTGATGCACCTTATGGTAGTTCTCCAGTTCTCTTTCTTTCCTGCCTGCCAGCAGCAGCCACGGTCTCCAGGGAGGTGCTGGGGGGAAAGGGCAGGGAGACAGGAGGTTCCATATGCCAAGCCAGCACAAATGTGTCGTATGCTCGACAGTGCTTGAGAGTGCTGGCTGGAAGGTATAATGCTTTCCAGAGGTGGGAACTGGCCAACATGTCACAAAGTACTGGCGCCACCAGCCTTGGCAGTAGAGCGTGAGCTGCGAGTGAGACTGGGGTTTGGATAAGGGAGACAGGGGAGAGACAGCTTGAGTGTTATCCAGCTACCTGTCTCAGCCTCAGGAGCTTCTTTCCTCTTGCCAGGGCTAGAAGCAGCAGCCTAAAATAAGCCCTGGGCACAGAAGACTCATGTAAGGAAGAGAAGCATGCTGGCATATATCACTGCTCTCATTGGCTGTTCATTGTGAGGATGTGATAAGCTCCCATTCTTTCTAGAGTTGGCTGGGTAAACACAAGAAGCAGTGATGTGTCCCATTTCAAAGTGCCCTGATGGCAGCATGGAGCTGGGAGTCCAGTGGCTTTTATTTTCACAGCTTTCGTAACTATGGTGTCTATGCTCATCTCCCTCAAGGCCTCCCTCTATCTTTCCCACCCTGAGAGCTCTCTGGGGCAGGTCTGCTGCTCCGTTTTGGTCGATCTGGACTTCATGGAGACAGGAGCTGAGCCTCCCCAGCCCGTCTAGAGCTGTCCCAAGGCGGAGCCTGTGTCTCTTCCTTTAGACTGGAAATTGCCCAAGATTAAAGGTGATACCCTCCAACAATTTTAGAACTCCTGGGTCTTGAGACTCTCATCTCCTCTTTTTCCCTCTTCTGACACCAAGCATATGTGTCTGCTTTCACTCCTCTCCTGTAGTAGCTGGCTTGATCAAGGTAGTTACTAAGAAATCAGTGAACCATGAGAGACCTGGTGAGTCTCCTGGGAGGTGCTCTAGTACCTCAGTCCAACCTGTGAACTGGTGCTGATGTCCAGGTAGGTACATGGCACACACGGTGTTCCCGGGCTCTGTTCAAGCACTTCTCTCCTTTCTGGCCCCACAGGCTCACACTGACAGTGCTCACACTGACAGACAAAAAGGAAGAGCACTGGGCTGGAACAGCTATAACTCGGTAGAAAGAGACCTCCATTTAGTGAAGGGGTTTCACCCTCACAATAGGCCATTTCATGTTTCAGCTTATAGCTTAATGAGAAAAAAAGAAAAGGTTCTTCCTGAGAAAGAACTTTACTTTTTCAGATAACAGGATTATCTGTATAACTTAAAGCATCTTCTCCTTTTATGCTACACCTCTTAAGAAATTTAGGGGAAAAAACCTGGAATCAAACGGAATTTTTATCTCCTCTTGGTTCATGGGTTTTATTATTTGACTCCAAATCTAATCATACTCCTTTATTTAAGTCTTTTTATTTTAAGAGTCATCAATCCTCAATAATACAGAAGTGCATTAAAATTATATGGTATGTGTATTTTGTCTTCTTAATGGTCTGAAAGGGCAGAATAATACAGCGGCTCAGAAAATGGGTTTTAGAATTACAGATCTTGATATTAATTTAATTTCTTATTAGTTCAGCAATTAGTCACCCCCCCCCCCAGCTGGCCCCTACCTTCCCTTGCTCTACTATCACACTGGACCTTGCGGTCCCTGCATGCCCACACACAGCTCCAATGCCTGAAACTTGCTCACACCCTTCTCACTCCCTGTTCCACCTGTCATTCTCCCCTGCTGGCACCTCTGAATGTCTCAATAACCACCTTAAATATAAATGACATAAACACATTAGTCAAAATATGTATGTGTGTGTATATATATATCCACAAATATACCAATTACTAATCTATGATAAATTTCACATGACCACAAAATAAGGAAAAAGAGAGTCTTGTTAATAAATGACCTGGGAAAATTGGAAAGTTATACATGAAAAAATGAAGGTGGATCACTCACTAATGCCATATACAAAAATTAACTCCAAATGTGTCAATGATTTAGATATAAGATTTGCAATAATAAAAACATAGAAGAAAGCATTGGCAATACACTCCCTGATACTAATAATAAAGGTATTTTTGGTGACTCATCCCCTATGGCAAGGGAACTAAAAGCAAAAATAAGCAATTGAGATTACTCCAAGTTATACTGCTTTTACACATGGAAAGAAAATACAGTTTCATTACACAGACACCCTACCGAATGCGAGCAAATAGTTACATAATATGTAACTGACAAGGAATTAATATCCAGGATATATTAAAAAAAACTCATATAAGTCAACAATGAAAAAATAGCCCAACTGATAAATGGGCAGGAGACATGAACAGACAATTCACCAAATAGGATATCCAGAGGGCTAAAAGACACAAGAAAATGCTCATCATCACCTTTAATAGGAGAAATACAGGTTAAACGTATAAAGAGATACCATCTCATACCTGCTAGAACAACACATATTAAAAAGACAATTAACAATAAGTGTTGAAGAGGATATGGAGAAAAGCAACCCCATTAACTGCTGGTGGGAATGTGAACTAGTACAATCATTACAGAAAGCAATCTAGATTTACCTTAAAAATATGAAAATACAATTTGGCAATCCTACTCTTGAACATATACCCAAAGAATATGAAATCATTAAGGTAAAACCCTTATGTTCTGCAATGTTCATAGCAGCCTTATTTACAGCAGCTAAGATATGGAAGCAGTCTAAATGTCCATGAATGGGTGGGTGAGTGACTGGAAAAAGAAGGTTGGTATATACATACTCTAGAGTATTATATTGCCAGAAAAAAGGGTGGAATGAAGCCATTTTCAACAAAATAGAGGGAATTTAAAAGAATGATATGCAGCAAAGTAAGCCAAAATAATTAAAACAAATATTGGACACAGCAGATAATTCACTAACAAAAACCACTTTCAACAATCAGAATTCCATAAAAGTCCTCAGGGCTCTGAAGTTAAGAGGGAGAGGGGATGGAAAGGGACACAGAGACACGGAGAAGGTGATAGGGAAAAATAGACAGGTGATCCAGGGTGGCATGGAGTTGGCACTTGGTGCGCAACTTTTGGGCACAGTGTGGAGGCCTTGGCGGCCAGCACAGAGAGCCAGAGACTCAGCAGAAGCATCCAACTGTACCCAAACTCTGAGGATACATGGCAGCAAGTAACGCTGGCGACAAGAAAAAGAACAAAGAATCAAGAAACACCTACAGCCTAGTAAAGAATTCCCACCTTTGCTAAAGGGGAGAAGGAAGACTAGCCCAACCTAACTGTAGATACCCGCAGACAGCAAAATCCAAGGAATCGCAGAGCAGCAAGTTTCCCTTAACAGACAGAGGGTGGGGAAAAAACTCCCAAGAAAGAAAAGGAAAACCCATCAGTGGAAAACCACATGCAGAGTATTGACTCATGGAAAATAAGAAAGCACATTCCAACACAAAATCCTACCAAAACCACAAAGTCAAGCACAGCAATGCAAGTACAAGATAGAATAAACACACAAAGGCAAGGGACACCAAGAAATATGTCAACAAACACCACAGTATCCCAATGCAGAGAGCAAATCTGAAGACAAACGGGAAGGAAAAAAACCACAAATGTTCAAACAAGTCCCTCAGGAAAAAGTACTCCATCAAATAAAGACATCCCTCATAATCCAATACTGAGGACACAGAAGAAATAAGTCTCCAGCCAGACGATGAGTCCCAACTGACCATAATAAGAGAAGTTAAGGAGATGAAAGAAAAGATAGAAAAACTAAAACAGAAAATAGCTATGAGTGACTCGATGAAAAAAAAAAAAAGCAAGAAAGTCTATCCCAACTCACATCAAATAAAATAATTAAAAAGCTAAGAGAAGAAATAGAAAAACTTTAAAAAGAGAAAATTGATATGAGAAACTCAATCAAAGAACTGAAGGAGACTGAATTCTTAAAAAAAGGAAACTGACAAGCTGAGTGTGGTGGTGTGTGCCTGTAATCCAAGCGCTGGGAAGCAAGAGGTCCAGGATCACTTGAGTTCTCGGGTTCAAGACTACCCTAGGCAACATAGTGAGATCTGGTCTTGAAAAAGCAGCCAGGTGGATTGGCAGGCACCTGTAATCCAAGCTACCTGGGAGGCTGAGGCTGCAGATTGCTTGAGCCCATGGGATCAGAACTACTCTGGGCAACACAGTGAGACCTAGTCTCAATCAATCAATCAATAAACAAACAAACAAACAAACAAACAAACAAATAAATAAATAAGGAAAGTAACAAAAACCCAGGAGATAAAAAAGAGCAATCAAAGAGGTTAAAAAGACATGCAAAAGTCAGGAAAATAGACTAGAAGAAACCGAGGAACATCAGCTATCTAGAGGATACTGAAATAAAAAACACCAATAGAGAAAATGAAAGGGAAATACAAAGAAAGGAGACAGAAGAAAAGCTCAGAGATATATCAGATACATTGAAGAAAGGAAACATCAGGGTTATTGGAATACCAGAAGGAAAAAAGAGAGTCATGGAAACCAAAAAGCTACTTCAGGAAATAATGGAGAACTTCCCTAACCTAAAGAAGGAAATGAAAATAGTCATAAAAGAAGTCAAAAAGACACCAAACTAGTTCAACAAAAGGAAAATCACAGCAAGATACATAATTGTAAAACTTCCAAGAGTTCAAGATACAGAAAAATAATGAAATTGACTAGAGAGAGGAAACAGATAACTTAAATCTATCAGGTTGACTTTACATTTCTCTGAGGAGGTACTCCAAGCAAGGAGGGACTGGAGTCATATATTCAAACAACTTTAAGACAAGAAATTTCAGCCACGAATACTATACCCTGCAAAGATCTCTTTCCTGTACATAGGCAAAGTAAGAACCTTCTCAGAAAAACAAAGTCTTCAGAAATTCACCACTACTAGTAAGTCTCCACTCCAAGAAATTTTACAAGAAACCCTAAGACCTAAACCAACAGAAAACTGACTAGAAGCAACAGAACAAACTAGTTAGCAGAGCCTTGGAATGACTACCAAAATAATAACCTCAGACCCTCAAGTGTAAATTATCACCCTAAATGTTAATGGTCTAAATGCACCAATCAAAAGAAATAGAGTAGCTCACTGAATCAAAAAATAGAACCCAACATTCTGCTATCTGCAAAAAACTCACCTGAACTCTAATGATAGGCATAGACTAAAAGTAAAAGGCTGGAAAACAATTTTGCAAGCAGAGAGCCTCCAGAAGAAGGTGGGGGTAGCCATATTAGTAGCAGATAAAGCAGACTTTACACTAAAAAAGGTGACAAGGGATAAAGAAGGACACTACATAATGGTAAAAGGGTCAATACACCACAGGAACATAAAAATTATTAACATATACTCACCAAATGAGGGAGCACCAAAATCCACCAGACAACTACTAATAGCACTGAAAACAGATATCGCCAAAAATACATATGTGGTAGGTGATTTCAACACCCCAGTCTTGCCAAAGGACAGATCAACAAGACAAAAACTAAACAAAGACACAAAAGCTTTAAATGAAATCTTGAATGGACCTAATAGATATCTTACAGGACACTGCACACCCAAAGAAAGCAATATACCTTTTTCTCAAATGCACATGGATCATTCTCAAAAATTGACCACGTATTAGGACATAAGACAAACATTAATAAATATACAATTAAAATAGTATCCACTTTTTTTCTCCGCTCTAAAGGCGTCAAACTAGAAATCACAATAAAAGGAAAGCAAGACAAGTATCCAAATACATGGAGACTAAACAACATGCTACTAAACGAAGACTGGGTAATTGAAGAAATTAAAGAAGAAATTAAAACCTACTTTGAAACAAATGACAAAGAAGACACAACATTCCAAAATGCTTAGGATTCAGCAAAAGCATTTTTAAGAGGAAGGTTCATAGCAATACAGATCATATCAAAAACAAGAAACTAATCAAAGGAATAATTTCTTTGATTTCCCAACTCTAAGAATTAAAAAAGGAGCAACAACAACAAAAAATAATCAAAAACCCAGAAGACAAGAAATAATAAAAATAAAAGCAGAAATAAATAATCTAGAAATCAAAAAACTATCCAGAAGATCAACAAAACCAAAAGCTGGTTCTTTGAAAAAATAAATAGAATTGATAAACCCCTTGCAAAGCCCACAAAAAAAAAGAAGAGAGGACACTGAGATAAGCAGCATCACAAATGAAAGAGGAACAATTGCAACGGACACAGTAGAAACCCAAAGGATAATCAGAGATTACTATGAACATCTATCTGCAAACAAATACAACAACCTGGATGAGATGAACAGATTCTTAGAAAGATACAGCTACCCAGAATTTAACAAAGAAGAAATTGAGAACTTAAACAAACCAATCACAAGCAGGAAAATTGAAGCAGTTATCAAAACTCTCCCTAAAAACAAGAGCCCAGGACCAGACGGCTTCACAAACTAATTCTATCAATCAAAGATGAAAGGATGCCTGCATTACTAAAACTTTTCCAAAAAATTGAGAAAGAAGGAAAACTGCCAAACACATTCTATGAAGCAAACAATACACTCATACCAAAACCAAATAAAGACAGCACTAAGAAAGAAAACTATAGACCAATTTCTCTAATAAACACGGACACAAAAATTTTAAACAAAATCCTGGTAAACTGAATCCAATGATGCATAAAAAGCATTATTCACCATGACCAAGTGGGATTTATCCCAGGGACATAGGGATGGTTCAACATCCAGAAATCAATTAACATAATCCACCACATCAACAAGGAGAAAACCAAAAACCATATGATCATAGCAATAGATGCAGAGAAAGCATTCCCTATAGACCAACACCCATTCATGATAAAAGTTTTTGAAAAACTGGGGATAAAAGGAACATACTTCAACATAATAAAAACCATCTGACAAACTTACAGCAAATATTATCCTAAAGGGGGAAAAACTAAAATCATTTCAATTAAGATCTGGAACCAGGCAAGGATGCCCACTCTCTCCACTACTTTTTAACAATGTACTAGAAGTTCTAACTAGGGCAAAAGGCAAGAGAAAGACATAGAACAGATACAAATAGGGAAAGAAGAATTGAAGCTATCATTATATGCAGATGATATGATTCTCTATGTAGAGAACACCAAAATAGCCACAGAAAAACTACTTGAAACAATAAACCAGTTCTGTAAGTCAGCCAGTTACAAAATCAACACACAGATGTCAGTAACTTTCCTATACATAAAAAGTCAAGCAGCAGAAGAAGAAATTTAAAATACCATTCCAGTTACCATTGCACCAAAATAAAATAAATACCTGGGAACAGATCTAACAAAACATGTAAAAGGACTATACAAAGAAAACTTGAAAAAAATGCTAAGAGAGATAGAAGAAATAAGGAAATGGAAAGACATTCCCTGCTACTGGATTGGAAGAATTAACATCATCAAAATGGTCATCCTACCAAAAGCAATGTACAGATTCAATGCAATCCCTATAAAAATTCAATGACATTCTTTAAAGAGATAGTACAAAAATTACTGAAATTCATATGGAATAACAAAAGACCTTGAATATCAAAAAGCCACCAGACCAAAAAGAGAATAGAAGTATTACTACTCCAGACTTCAAATTATACTAAAAAGCCATAGTAATTAAAACAGTATGGTACTGATACAAAAACAATTAGACCAATGGAACAGAATTGAGTGCCCTGAAATAAAACCACACATATATAGTCAACTAATCTTTGACAAAGGAGTGAAAAACTTACATTGGAACAAGGACAGCCTCTTCAATAAATGGTGCTGGGAAAACTGGACCAAGACATGCAAAAAAAAAAAAAAAATGAACCAAGACAACTCCATCACAAAATGTACAAAAACCAACTCAAAATGGATAAAAGAATTGGATGTAAGACCTGAAACCATAAAATACATAGAGAAAAACCTAGGCAAAACCCTCAGAAATCCCTTTCTGGACACATCTACAGCTGGCAAAAAAATGAAGGAAAACATAAACAGCTGGGACTACATCAAACTAAAAAGCTTCTGTACAGCAAAAGAGACAACAGACAAAACAAAAAGAAGCCCAACTGAGTGGGAAAAAATTTTTGCCCTCCACAAAAGTGATAAGGGTTTGATAACAAAGATCCAGAAGGAACTCGCACAACTTGGCAAAAATAAAACAAGATGCCCAGCCAAAAAATAGGGACAACTAAAAAGACACTTCTCCAAAGAGGAAATACAAATGACCAACAGGCACATGAAAAAATGCTCAATGTCACTAGCAATCAGGGAAATGCACATCAAAACCACAATGGGATACCACCTTACACTAGTAAGAATGGCCCACATGGAAAAAGAAAACAACAAAAAATGGGCAACAACAAGTGCTGGCGGGGATGTGGAAAGAAAAGAACACTCTTACACTCCTGGTGGGAATGTAAACTGGTCCAGCCACTATGGAAAGCTGTGTGGAGGAACCTCAAACTAATGAAAATGGGACTACGATTTGACCCAGCAATTGCTTCTCTGGGAATCTATCCAAAGGAGATCTCAACACTTAAACACTGTACTTGGATGTTTATTGCAGCACTATTTAGAATTGCAAGGGCATGGAAACAACCCTAATGTCACAAAACAGACGAATGGATTAAAAAGATGAGGTATATGTACACAATGGAATATTACTCACTGACTAAAAATGACAAATTTGATGAATTTAAGATAACATGGATGGAACTCGAAGAGATCACATTAGCAGAAAGAAGTCAGAAAGAAAAAGAAGCCAAATGGTTTCACTAATATATGGGATACAGGAAAAACAAACAAAGTCCAGGAGGGAAGTCAAAACTAGCTAACAACTGAAGTAAAGTACATAACTGGGGGTGGGGAGACAGGTGGGAGTGGTCAAGGACAGGTGGTGGTGGGTGAACCCTGGGGAATACAAAGATGTGAAGATACATATAAATATATTATTTTTTAAAAAATAAGATAGAGATAAACCACCACAGAGAACAAATGATTGACACGACATCATTTGGCAGAACATATAAAATTACACAAATCCACTTTAAAGAACTTCCTCCACTTATATTCCATAGGCACCAGATTACTCACTGAAAAAAAAAAAACAATAGAAAAGGAATAAATGGATGAGAGTCCCTAGTCCATGTCCCTCTGTGAGTGTCCAATATACATACAACAGCAAAATGATTACATCACCAGCCTCTCAACCCCAAACCTTCCTATCATTTTCTACAAGTGATCAGAGCACAGAGTTTAAACACAAAGAACAGAGACCTAAGAGTTACTGAGCAATCCTCAGTGCAAACAAACAAGTGACAGCCCTGGATGGAGGGTATTGTTTTAAAATTATTTCCTTAGTCCTCAAAGAACCGGAACAAGGCAGGATTGTGCTGACTGCCACCTCTGCAAGAATTCTCATTCTAGACCTGTCTAAATGCCAGTTTAAATGCTACTCGGAACACAATAACAAAGCCAATGACAGGCTGAGCTGTAAGTCCTCCCCCGCCCCCCACCAAATTTCACAGCAACTTCAGGCAGTGTGCCTCAATTTTCTGCATTCAGCTCTTCTGATCACCCACTCTGTCCCACCTCCATGTTGTTCCTTTTGGCCCATTCCATGCAGACTCCCTCAGGCTGGAGAGTGGGCAGATTTGTGCACAGTTCAGAAGCTTCTAAACAAAATAATCTCAAGGAAACCAGCAGATCAGTCCATTTCCAAGCAACCTATCCTATCTGTAGAATCAATTCCCTTCATTCTCAGCCTCCTACATAACAGAGAGGAAAGCAGGAACCTGAAGAAGGCTCTGCAAGACTCCGTCCTCAAGTGAGTGATGGTGGGGTTAGAGCAGCTGCTTTACGAAAAGGAAGTTGTAAACACTGACTCTCAAAAATGGAAGTGAGGTTTTATGTATTTAAACATAAAAAAGTTTGTTAGTGCTGGTTTGAAAATAAGAAAATTATAAAGAGAGTATTAGAACCAAACCAATAAATATTTACTAAGAAAGATACTATGGAGGCAAACAGAAATAAGGTGAGTTTAGAACTCATTAAGAATAAGATAGATAGGAAGTAGTAACAATATGGCATTTAAATCATGCCCCAAAGTTACAATATCAAAGACATTTCCAGGAAGTAAGTGTCTAAAAACCAAATGGATAGTTTAGGTGGACAGTTTGTGGGCAATGCATTCCTGCAGAACACATCATTTTTCTTTTTTTTTGAGAGTAGGTCTCGCTATTTTTGCCCATGAAACCACAGGCTCACGTTGCCCAGGGTACCACAGACTCAAGCAATCCCTAGCCTCAGCTTCTCTGCTGGGATTACAGGCGCGCACCACTACGCCCAGCTATTTTTTTGGGACTACATCTCACTACGTACTCCAGGTGGGACTTGAACCATGATCCCTGGCCCTGGCCGTGTCTTCTTAGGCTGCCACCTACAGGTATGCACCACCATGCCTGGCGCAGACCACAACTTAAGGCCCATTTTTTGACAGCTGAAGTGCAGTTTCAATCAATCACTCCAGCCACATTCAGCGTCATCAGCAAAAATCACAAATGAATCAAGGCATGAGAACAGGTGACAGCCTCCAGAACTGCCCTAAATGACAGGGGGCAGGTGTGCTGAGCACCCAGGTGTAACAGCAAGTGAATGGAGGTGCTCAGAGAAGGCCCAGACTGGGGGAAGACGGCTGGGGGTTGGGGCCAGTAAAAGGTGGGTGAAGTAGTTGGGTGAGATGTTGAACTATCGAGGTCTTGAAAGCTTGCAGGAGGAGCATATTATGTAAGTCAGGAGTAAGAGGTCCAGGCCATTTGAAATGGGATTGTATTTTGAATAACAATTTAAGGCTGGCCTTGAGGCAGATGAAAGCATGAAAGGAGAGGAAAGCTACGGTTTAGAGGAGCAGTAGGAAAGGAACTGAATGTGAAAAGACTAAATGCTGGGCTTGAAGTTTTTGTTGTTTTTAATTATGTGAGTAATACAGAAAATGTTTTTTTCTGTTCAATAAAAGCCTCCAGTAGAGCAGTCACATTAGCAAACTCCTTGACATCTCTGTTTGCACCCTCATCACCTCAATGGAGGCAGCACTGTTATCAGCCAGGTGTTACATCTGTTAGGCCAAAGACTTCAAGTGACAGTCAGGAGGGACCCACTGGAACTTCCTGAGAAAGGACTGTGGCCAACCTGAGAATAATCTGCAGTAGCAGGCACCTCCTCCAGAACAGCAACGTAAGACCTGAGGTGGAAGAACAATTGGGTGGGAAGGAGAAAGCCATGAACACACAAGCTTGAACATGACATTCAGAGAGCCCTTGGAACCAGAACCGAGTTAGGAGACGATCTCAGACACAAGTGAGAACAGGTGGCAAAATACTTCAAAGGAAAGTACTGAAGGCAAGACTGAGAGGACGAGGTCCTTGTCTTACAGCAGCAAACAAATCTCTAACACAAATAGAGCAAAGAATGGGAACATGGTGTTTTCAAATCAGTGAATCAGCAGTACCTGCACCAAAGAGATGGTGAGGGAATCACCGTATGAGTTTGGAATGAGCGGCACCCAGTCGGTGGGCTTCTTGTCCCAGGAAAGCAACCCCAAGGACACAGAGTTAGTTGAAGGAGGTGGCGGAAGGGTCTTCTTGATATTTTAAAATGTGTCCTGTGCCCAAATGGTGAGATGATTCTTCTTGACACATAGCAAGTGCTGATTAGATGTGAAGTAGAGGGTTTTCAAGCCCCATTACCAAGGCCAGCATTCTAGGCATAGAAGATAGCATTGGTTTTCTGCCCAACAGCCATGTTCTCCACCTCCCCCAATTGACAGGACTCCATGTTCACCCTAGTGGAAATGCTCAGGGAAGACAAGTCCTCTAACTCCCAGGGATGGGCTGTGATCAAGCAAGGTAAGCCTGCTCCCCTCTGCTGTAGGTGTTTTAGGGCCAAGCACCTGGTTAAGCTGGCCACTGAGGCATCAGGGGGGTCAACTGGGGAAAGATACAGCAGAGGCCTGACATTTTATCTTACCAGAGACTTGACAATTTTAGGATATGATGGAATTCTGGCAGCCTCCTTACAACCGTGAGGTGATAAACCTGGGAGTGAGAGTTGACAAACTAAAGATAGCAATGTGGCAAGACAAAAAGTTTGGGACCTTTGTGACTGAAGTCCTGCCCCAAACCTGAGGCCACTTATTTCCTTATCACAAGAGTAATTTGTCCTCCCACATATTAAATAAATGTACCATCTTAAGAATCTGGGTATTCTGCGCATGGTCAGCTGATGACAGACAAATGCTCATTGGTGATACAGTCTGTACCAGCTTCTACTAGACCCTGAAATGTTTGATTGGGCAACGCTCAGGCAAAATGAACACTGGATTTTGTAAACAAAACTGCCAGGGAAGAGTGAACAGAGCAGGGGCAGAAACTGCAAGAATGCCCAAGAAATAGACTCAATTCAGCTTCAATCAGTACAGTAACACTGCACCACAACAATGCTGTACAACACTATACAACAACATTGCACAATAATCCTGCAAAACAATGTACTGAGTACAACCTACTAAATATTCCCTGCCCGTCTCCCGTGAGCACATTGGGCCCTACATTCCAGGAATCATTCTCTTCTCTTTAGTAGTTTTAGGTGGAGTGTCAGGCCTCCTTCAAAGTTCTGTTTCCTTTCCCTGCACATATCTACTCCTAGGGCCACAATCTCACCAATCTGATCTCCACTAATGGGCTCTCTCAGTAATGGGTCCACACTGATTTCTCTGTGCTGCTCTCTTCTCTACAATGAAACCCATCCTGCCAGCTGCTCACTGACCCACTCCACTGCCTCTCCCACAGGTACCATAAGAACAACTTATTAGTCAAACCAGACCTGTGAAGTTTGGCAAACCTCCGCCCCTCCCGTATAGTCATACCTCAGGGGATGTGACCATCAGATGCAGGTTCACCAGGTGGGACCTGGAACCAGACTCTGGCTCCAAGCTTGCCACATGCAATTCCTGTCTCTCTTGGTGCCTAACCACCTAATTACTTTGTCCCTTACTATTCATGCATCCTGCTGTGCCTTATTTACTTCAAGTCTCAACTGGATCACCAGAAAAGCTGCTAATTGTTTTCCTACTGCCTAACAGTATTAATCTCGAGTGCTTAATCTGCAAGGTGTTGCTATGAGTCTGCTTGCTGTAAGTTCAGAAACTGCAGGCTTCCTTACCATCTCAGGCTTTGGGTTGAAAATCTAGGTGAATATGCTTTAGCTCAGGCTAGTGACAGTAGGTAAATGGTCTGTACTCTGCACCCTTGGTTCCAGATTAGTGTAGGGGCCCTGCTCCCAGCTTCGCCTTACCTGGTTAGTCTTAGGGGAGTGGACATCAACTGATTATAAGCTATGAGCTGTTGCACCTACCTCGTGCCTAGGAGTAATGATAAAATGAAGGGGGGGGGTTATGGAGACACAAACTTGCTGGGGATGGGGCAGGGTTTTGGGTATCTAGAAAGAGGAAAGTACCTAAGCTGGAAAAATCTGGATTTATTCAATCAACAAGAGAGGGTATAGGCAGCACAGCTAAGGCTGATGGCAAGGGTTCTGGGTGCTAGTTCTCACCCAGTCACTCAGCCCTCTTGGGTCTTGTTTCCCTCCTTCACAGAAGTACAGCAAAGTAAGACTGCATTCTAGCCCAGATACACTATCCTTCAATGATTCTAGACTCTTTTTCCACCAGAAGTAAGATACATAAGCTAGAGGTTACATATTTCATTCTTTATATGTGTGAGTTGTGAAACTTGGCATAGTCCAGTGGGTAATATAACAACATATTCTGTTCCCACAGTATAACACCTTTCAATGGAAATATAATAATGTAAGTCCCATGTGTAATGTTAAATTGCCTAATAGTCATATTAAAAAATAAAAAGAAGCAGGTGAAATTAATTTGAATATATGTTATTTCACCCAATATTTGAAGTATTATCATTTCAACACGTAACCAATACATAAAAATTATTGATGACATTAGTTACTCCCGCCCACCTCTTTCCCTCACCCTGTCGCCAGGGAGTTTGCTCTACTGAAGCTGCAGCACAGTTGTCTTTGCCTTGGGCTCTGTGTGTGCCAGGCCAGGCTGAGATACCACATGGTCTAGGATCAGGGAGGAGATCTGTCCACTCTCCCCTCAGGTATCACTTGAGGTACCCAAGCCTAGCAGTCTCAGTGGAGACTTGGACTTCTCTGGCTCTCTGCTGAGGGGACTGCCTTCTCTTCCCATCCCATTCTGCTTGCCTGACCCAGGGTGCCAGAACTCTGGACAAGCATGCACTGAGGGGGTGCATGCACATGGCCATACCCCAGACTCCTCTGGGAAAACACCCTTTGTCTGCTTTTCAAAGATAGAGACACTGTTTTTTAAAGCACTTTTAGTTACGCTGCCTAAAATAGGCCCTTCCTCCTCTCTTCTGGGGCTTCTCCACACCAGCACTTGATGCAAGGATTTGAGTTTCACATACTCATGCTGCTCATCTCCAAGTGATGACCTCACTCCCCCATCCTACCCTGTGCTGCTGATGAGATTTCACACAGAACAGGATGGGTCCCTCAAGCCTCCAGAGGACACATGATCTGGGCCAGGGCACTCCGTCACACACCTGACCAGGGATGGATGGCGTGAATGCTACTAAGAAGGTAGCTCAGAGGATGTAAAGTTCTATATAACTCCATGGCTGTCGTCCATGTTTCCCTGCAACCTCTGCTCACCCTAAGCACGTGTCTCAGGGTAGGTCTCAGAGGAGGGGCAACCACAGAGAACTGCTGACCTCATTTGATGACTCTTACACCCCATGAGGAAATCATTGTCCCTTGTTTTTTGTTTTTTCCATACACTGAGCAGCAGCAAAGGGAAGTCAGCTGCTGGAGGGGAATTACCCTTTAAACAGCAGCAGGATGCTGCGATAAGGTGGGGTCTGGTTACAATTAGCAGTAAGCACTGATGTTAATGGGCTCCACAAATTTGTACTCTGAAGGCCTGCTGACAGCTCCCAGCAGACAAATATCACCAATTACCACTTGGGACAATCACTTTCCCTGGCTGTCCCTGGGACTGGGAAGCACTTGCATTTAAGGAAATAAGATAAGACCTGCTTGGAGGAGGGTATCTGGTTCCTGCTTGGAGGAAGGGAGACACCAAGTCCCAGAATCTGACAAGACATTCGCGATAGAGATGTGTCAGTGGAAGTGAAATGTGAACCCTAAGATTAGACAGAAAGGCAGAATCATCTTCTGATACAAAAATTAATGATGCTATTCTGAGGTAATGGAGATTCTGATGATTACCACATTTGCTTCACTTTTCCCTGGGTTCATGTGGACAACAGAGGCCAAAAGAGTAATTTCTGATGACTTCAATAATGGGAATCTTGAAAAAACAAACAATCAAACAAATCAGATTCAAGTAACACAGTCACTCAGTTAACCAGTCCCAGGATGCAAGAGAACACTTGCTGGCTTGCCTGCCTGGGATCGCCGAAGATCACACTTCACTCAGGGAGGATCTTATGTGTTGAAGAGAATACAGGCATACTCTTAATTTTCCTGATGATTAAACATATCATTTTTGTTTTGAAATTCTGCACTGTCCTCCTGCATCAGCTGAAGAGATGTGTGGGATTTGGGGATCCTGGCTACAGCCATGACCGACAAGCTGGTTCCTTCTTTCACTCCAGCCCTCAACACCCTGCTGGGTGTGGGAGTTGATGCTGTAGGTTTATCCTAGGATGGGGGTTCCCAAGGAAGGCACATGTGCCCCCTCAGCCTGGTGGCCCCTCGGAATAGAAGGCAGAGGTGCCCCAGGTTGCTCCATACCAGGTAGACTGGGGGCAGCATTTTGGTGGTAGCCACCCCCGTCCAGGTAGTTGGCTACTCCCTGCAGAATACCTAAATCCAGGGCCATGCTGACAACATCAAGCCCTGTCACTCCATTCAGTCACTAATTCTGTATCTTTAGTGACAGAGAGGCCGTCCCACCCTCCCACCTGCTGCCTGCTCCAACTGCCATCCTATTTCACCCCGAGAATGACAGGTTGGGGGTCATGGACCTGACCCATTGTTTCCAACTGCATCCTGCAGCACAGTGAATGTTTGGGGATGGATGGCTAGATTTGGTAGACAGGTATAAAAACAAGCAAATACCCAAAGGCAAAGGGCGGGTCAGACATGAATAGAGACTGGAGATAGCACAACAGAGCTATGGAGCAGCAGAGTGAAGACCCTGGCCGTCTGCAGCTCTGGCAGCACCTATGATAAACATGGCCACATTGTCTCAAGGCTCAGGATGGCCAGCACACTTCCTAGCATAGGTACCTGGTGGGTAAGGGCCAGGTGTGGCTCCAACTCTATCTACACACTGATTTGTTAGTTGCTGGTCCTATTTTCAGTCTCAATATCCCAGAGTCAAAAGCAAGTCAGTTTCATCTCCAACTAATCAAATTAGTTTTCCATCAAAAACCTAAGTTTTTTTGGAGAAAATGAAACAGCTGCCAAGTGATACAGCAAGACCTCTTCTGGGTATATACCCCAGAGAGCCAAGAGCTGAGCTCAACAAGACCTGGAAAGCCTTGGTCACAGGAGAGCTGTTGGTGGTGACCGAGTGCCCACCGGCAGGGGAATAAGCATGATGAGGCAGGCAATAAGTTCTGCTCTGGAAGATGATTCGGACGGAGGCACAACATGGATGAACCCCGAAGATGCTATCTTAAGTGAAACAAATCACAAAAGCACAAATGCTGTAGGAGCCTGCTTACAAGAGGAACGTGTGGGATTGTGGTTCCAGGGACTGAGGAAGGGGCTTCAGTGTGGCGTGGTGAGACGTGCTGGAGACAATGGGTGGTGGTTGCACAACCTTGAGGATGGACTCATGGCCACGAAAGGGTACACTCAAAAGTGACAGAAATAGTGAATTTTAGGTTGGATCAAGTCAAACACATGTTGCTTCCGTGGTGAACTACAAGTTTCTGCGGAGTTATACTAATAGGGGAACAGGTCAGATTACTTGAAATCAGGAAGTCAGGTCCTACAAAATCTTGAAAACCAACCCCGACTCATCTCCAACCAAGACATAACTAACTTGAGGAGCATTAAGCTGGGTGTGTGAATGCCTGGGCCACAGTCCCTACTTTGTCACTGAACCAGTTAAATAATGGTTAAATAAACCCCTGGCAAGGGGTCGCTCACATCTCCCTGTGCCTTGGTGAGCTAGTGAGTACAAAAAGGGGTTGCATTGGGCCACCGAAGCCTCTCCCACCTAGGCCAAGAGTCTCCAGATGCAGTCCAGAGCAGCTACATCATGGATAAATTATTAAAATTACAAGTTTACCGAGGTACTCAGACTGATTGAAATAGAAACAGTGTGTTAGACCAGACACCCAGATTTGGAGTTGCTGAATAGAGCTGAGAACCACCGACACAGGACAGTTTATGTTTTTACAACTCCTAACAATCTGAGTAAGCCACTTGAAGAAAATAAAAGAAACATCCAAATACAGAACAAATGCATTAGAATTGAGCAGGAATGAATAGGACACTCACTCTGAAAAAGCATGAGGTACACACATAAAGGAGCCAGGTGTCCTCTTGAGATCAGTGTGAACGTACCCACCTGAGTGTGGCCCACGAGTCACCTGTGAGCTAGGCTGCAGTCTTGCTCAAAACACGTTTGAAATTCTGTTTGGAATCAATTGAGTCAGTTGAGAAACCAAATGAAATCAGCTTCATTTGTTTGCACTGAAAAGCGTCTTCATTCAGCTGGATCATAACTTACTATCTTTTGTTTGTTTGTTTGTTTGTTTGTTTGACTAGGTCTTGCTATTTTTGCCCATGGAACCGCAGGCTCTCGTTGCCTGGGGTACCACAAACTCAAGCAATCCCCAGCCTCAGCTTCCCAGGTAGCTGGGATGACAGGGGTGCACCACCACGCCCAGCAATTTTTTTGGAACTAGGTCTCGTTATGGGTCCCAGGTGGGACTCGAACCAAGATCCCTAGCCCCGGTCGCTTCATAGGCTGAAGCTTACAGGCACGAGTCACCGTGCCCAGCCTCATAACTTACTGTCTTGACTAGGCTGCTGCTAGGAGGGGATGGCCCCTCATCAAGGACATGGAGGTGAGCTAGGGGACCAAAGGCGATGCCAAAGGCTCCTAGAGGGCTGGAGAGGGTGACAGCATCACATGTTGGAATCGAGCGCCCATCTGGAGAGGGTGCCTCTCCTCACCTCATCCGTGCTCAGACATGGGAGTAGCAGGTGGGTCAGTACTTCCACCCAGCACCTTTAACCAGAGAGAAGGAGGCCCCACCCACTGGCCATGATGTCAGATCAGAAGAGGAGTCCCAGCCCCAGTCAGCCTTCATCAAACAAAGACTCTTTTGAATTACCGAATATTTTGGCACCAGCCCTGGTTGACTCTTTTTCCTTCGGTGGGTTGAAAAATATTTCCAACATCCCACAGAATCCAGTGAGAGCAAAGAGGGTTTGGGGAAGGCAGCTGGAAGACTCAGTCTGGGGAAGCGGTCAGTTCCCTGATCGAGGGCCTGGACTTCTGCCTGGCGTGATTCTTGGTGTGATTCTAAAGTGTTCACTCAGAGTGGGGTGGGGTTAAGGGGGAACACAGGTGGAGGGAGCTACAGAAAGTGGAATACTATTTCGAATATATATCGTTTTTTTCCTAATTCCACCCCCAACTCCTCAAAAGACCTTTAAGATTATCTTTTCCCTTTATGCTTGCCTGGTCCATGGAATGCTCCCTTTTTTCCACAGCACACAGCCCTTGGCCATGATATGGTGATGACATCATGATATGGTGATATGGGATGCTGACGGACCCTCCAGGGGCACCTACAAGGTGCTGGGTGAGTCCTCTGCTGTCGCTATGCTCTCAGTTCACACTCCCCTCCCCTGCTTCCCCTATAAGGGCAGCATGCCATGGGTTTCTTAGCTCCATTTTTCTGATAAGGAAATGCAGTCTCAGAAAGGTTAAGGAGTCACCTCAAGGTCAAGGGAGAGGGATTTTGGTGCAAACCCACATACATCCTTGACTCCAAAGCCAGAGCTCAGTGAATCATTCACTCCTCACAATCCCCAATGAAGACTCTAGAACACCTCCTGAGCTTAGCTTCTGCCTCTGGAAGCCTCCTGCCAGCCCCCTGTTACTCTAACCTGCACATTTTCCTACTGTTCAGGAGGGCCTCAAATTCAAGAGGGGCTCTCAGAACTGCCAGCGGGATGACTGGCCCCTGGAAGAACTAGAAGAGGTGAAGAAGCAGGCTGGCCGATAGCGAGGAGCACAGTCTTGCCAGCAATGACCTCTCCCTAGACCAAGCTGCCTTCGGGGCTACTCCATACAGATCGCCAGGGATGGGAGCTCCTCACACTGCCTGCCTCCAGCCTGGCCTCCCACAACCGACAGTGGGAGCCACAGTGGCAGGCCGAGGCGAGATGACTCCCGTAGAGTGGACTCAGACCTGAGCACACCTGAGTGAGATCATAGGCAGAAGCTGTGGTGCAGAGGCCAGTCTCAGGGCCCACCGAGTGGAGATGGCAGGGGAAAAACTCTGAGCGTTAGACTTTCAGGTTATAAGTCTGTGGGCCCCACATACCTCTTCCTTGCAAAAAGGGGTCACTGCCCAGCTGGGAAAGGGCCTCCCAGCTGCTCAGGGATCCCCCTGTGGAGACCCCCACCTCACCAGTCTCAGGCAGCTGGAGCAGCTGGGGCCAGCCAGGCGGCAGACAGAGGGGAGCTGATAACAACAGATAGGACATCATCCCAGCCCACACCCTGGGAATTTGACCCCACTGCCTCTTAACCATAGGCAGGCTCTGACAATGCTTCAAGGAAAATGCTGACCTCTGGCCTGGCTGAGCCCCAGTTAAACAAAGGACTACATGCTGATGAGCCGGAGACTGTCCCCTGAGGGTTGGGTCATCTTCCACCTGCCAGCTGACTCCTGCACACACCACACCCCAGCTGCACAGGCCACATGAGGGGGAGGGCAGTGTGCCCCAGAGGGGCCATCATGCCAACACGACTTCAATGAGACAGAAATGATGGGGCGGGGGCCAGAAAGAGAGTTTATGGGTCACTACTCCAACATGGCCCAAGTCCTGCCCAGCTGTCATTCACATGCAGCTTTCAGGACGTGAAGCCCTGACGACTCCGCTGCTTCATCTGCTCCACCCAAAGTCAGCTGCCATTTCAGGCAGCCCCAAATGCTCCCCCCAGGACCGCTGAGGGCATGCCCCAGATGGCCTCTGCATTTTTCAAACCAGCCCACAAAGCAAGTCACCCAGTGCTGTCTTGTATTAAACCTGCCTCTTTCCTCAATCACTGCTCAAGATCTGCTTTCCAGCAAGTCCCCCAAGGGCACCTCTACCACACCTTAACTCAAGTGTCTTGATGAGCACTTTCCAATAGTCACATGTAGATTTTCCAAACTTCCAAAGGAAAAAAATATCCTCAACCCCCCAGGAGCATATTTGAACACCCCTCAGGGTCAGTATCCCCCAGAATAAAGGGTGCAAACTGAATTTCAAGTCAAGTGTCTTTCAATTACAAATTAGAATTGCAAATGAGAAATTGTATGCCTATAGGTGGAGGAATATCAAAATACACTGTAAACATTCCACAGAATCCAGTCAGCCCTGGGAGCTATCTGTCCCCACTCATCCAATGTACACTGAGGCCCTCACCTGGCCAGGTGATGCTCCTAGGACAGGACTCAGTAGAAACAAGACTGAGGCCCAGTGCTCATGGAGCTGACCCTCCACAGGGGAAGCAGGTCATCAGGCAGCACATGAGCAAACAAGTAAAAAGTGCCTTGAAAGACAGTAAGGGGTGGGGCAGGTGTGAAGGACAGGAAGGGCTGGCATGAGAGGAGCTCAGGAAATCATATCAGAGCAGAAGTCTGAGTCAGGCCTCTGAAGCAGGCAGTCAGTCAGAGGTGAGGGGACCAGCCATTGGGCAGGGGGACCTGGCCTCAGAGGACGAGACTGCAATGTGGTGTGTCAGAGGCTGGGGCTAGGAGGAGCGGTAGCAGTGAGACTGCACAGGCGGAAGGGCCAATGTGTGGACTCATCACACCTCCTGCACCAGGCGGTGAATCTGACTTTTAAGGAAAATGTAACAAGATCACGCTGGAGGCTGGGAAACAAGAAACCACATGGGCTTTTACTCCTCTATCTTTGTCTGCCCCCATGCCTCCTGTCTATGTGGGCGCCCCTCACGTTGGGCATTCACAGAGGCCAGAGGCTGCCTCCCCTCTCCTGCTCCCCGATGGTACAAGCTATGTTTACGCTGCCTCCTGACACCCTCTTCGAGGTCTCCAGCACAGGGCTCCCTTTATAGTGACCTTCTGTTGGGTAGTGCCTCCCACCCAGAAATGCATCCGGCTGGGGGCTCCCAGCATTCACTCTGGAGCCTGCAGTGAGAAGAGAGAACTGCACACGCAGCACCCATGGACAGGCCTCCTACCCGAAACAGGCCCCGCCCACCATCTGAAGCACAGTGACTCTGTCTCCACACAGGTGCGGACTACCTTAAGTACACACCAGGGAGGGCCACCTGGGATCCTTGGGGTCCAGCAGCAGTTCAGGCAAAGCTGGTCCCTGCCGCCCAGGCTGAAGCCCCATGGAGGGGTGTGCACCGATACCAGGCCTTACATGGCTGCAACAACAGCTCTGCCTCCACTGCCACCTCTGCCCCGGGGGAGCCTCAGTGACCCGTATCCATAGCAACCAGCATTTGTGAGTTGCAGTCCCAGAAGGGCTGGCGGGTAGATGGCAGTGGCTCTGAGAGGAGACTGGCATTTCTCACGCGGGTGGGAGAGCCCTTAGTTCCCAAAAGAGGTGTCCTCATCCACTTCCACCTGTTTTCTTTTTGTGTCAGCAAGGTACAAATGGAGATGATGCACTGATTCTGAGACAGGGTTTTCTCTTGGGTTCGATCTGAAGTTGATGCTGCATAAAATCTTGCTTCTAAGTTACGTAGGAGCTCAGAATGGTGACAAATAGACAAGAAACCCAGTCACACAGCTGGACCTGGAGTTGTTCCGTTCTCTTGCCTCTGGACCAGATGGCATCTCACTTGCCTCACAGCAAAAACCCAAGTCTTTATATTTTTAAATACATTCAAAATTAAAATAAGAAACTACAATGCTAATGATAAACACATCCCTTTTCCCTTAGTTCCCTAAAGCTGATCCCAGCCTGGCGCTCTCATTTCAGTGCTTCACTCCCTTCTCCTTCAGGCAGCAGAAGTGTCAGCATTTATTTGACCCTTCAGGTCATGGCTCAACCATGGGCAGGGGTGAATGCAGAAGAAATTAGGGATTTTCTTCGAAAATAAATAACACACGTAGCTAGTATCTTGCTGCTGAGATACTAGCTAAGTCTATTTTCTGACCCTAGAAATTATGTTCACACTTACAAAGCAAGCCTCCATATAAAACCGGGTTACACCAGGCCCACACCCCCAAAAGGAAATGGAAAGTACCACCTATCTCTTCTGCAACCAGGCCCACCTGAACCGAGAACTAATATCATCTGACCCTGGGCAAAGTCAAGCAGCTCTAAAACTGTCTGTGTGTTTCAGTTACAAATCATGCACAGGCATCAATAAGTAGCTTTCCTATCTTGGCGTCCCCTGAAAGATGCTAAGTCTTCTTTTAAATAAAAACAGAATAAACAAACAATTTCAACTTGATTCTTTTCTCCCCATCCTCTTTGGTAGCCTCAGGAAAAACTCAAGTTCCAATTTTCATTTTATTCCCCCCAAAGGGCACCCTGTCTTCAAAATAAAAATAAATCCCACAGTCCTTTATCAAGTTGAGATGAACAAAGGTCCATTTGGCTGCCCCAACCCTATGAGAAAGCACATCTGGCAGATTTAATGCCAGCGCCTCCCTGCAGAGACCGACCTTGTCCCCTCTTCTCGGCCCTGGTCCTCCTTACACTCCATCTACACAGACAGGGATTCAAAACACTCCTCCTACCCCTGCCAGCTGTTGGGGTGCAGTGAGATTCTGAGAACCCTGGTTCTATCCTCTGTAAAACAGAGATAGTTGTATCTCTCATACCATCAGCTGGGGGACAGAAGAGCAGCACATACGAAGCCTTTGGCAGTTCCAGCAAGCAGCTGTGCTTGCCATTAGCTATTCTTTTTGTAAATCACATACTTTTTGATAGCAGATACCAACATGTCATGGTTGCATTCCCAGCACTTGACTCAGTGCCTGGCACACTGTGGCTATTTTTTAAAAATGAAAATGAGAAAGTTTAGTGAGAGACCATAGGCTTGTCCCCACTGGTTCCTGCTCCACCCAAGACTCAGCTGTTCCCCGGGGGACAGTGATCCTCAGGTGACCTCTTTTCAGATGGATTCCAATAATCAAATGGGAGGAGAAATATACTCCAAGAAGGAGCTCCTCTCTGATACCACCCATCCTGGCAAGTCTGGAAAAGATCTGTGCCCTCCCCCCACTTCTTGCCACCTCCTGGAGGGGGTTCAGCAACCAGCTCAGAAAGGAACTATGGTGGTGGGGGGGGAGGGGAATTCCGAACATTGGCAATTAACACTCTTCCAGCTGAGAAGAGACTCAGCTCCTTGAGGTACAGAGCTGCCTGTGCCCTTCCCACTTCTAGAAAACACCAAATGAGAGCACAGTGGGAGACCCGGAGATCAGAACGTAACACGGCTCACCAGTGCTCACCATTATTGAGGCTGGGTGATGGGGACAGCGTGGTATTAGTCTCTCCAGTTCTGAATATTTTGAAAAAGCACAACAAAACCTTAATTAATTAGTAATTTCATATTTTACCAGAACTAAGGCAAGAAAAACCAAAGTGTCGTTCTTTTCAAATGACAGGGGGACTCCAAATTTGGACTTCGGTTGTAAAATAAAAGGGCCAAGGAATTTCTTGGACTCATTCGCAAATGAAGGGTCAGGAGGTGCTCAGGTGGTGTGCAGAAAGGATAACGCTCTGTGCACTAACTTCTCTGAGTCCCTCCATGCCTTCCTTACCCCTTCATTCAGATTTTGTCCTTACTCACAGAGCTGCCCTAACAGGGAGGCAAAGCTTGTGGGACTTGGGTATCATTAATAGAGTTAAAACATAGTCTGCACTTTGCTCAGCTGAACAATGCTGGGAGACACAAAATAGACACAAAAGGAAAACCCACGGAGTTGCCATGGGAACCTGGACATGGGCCCACCTGACCAGGAGCGGGCTATGGAGGAGCCCAGGGAATGGGAAAGCAGAACCGGGTAGGAGACCTATGCCAAAGGCCCAGCAGGTAAGAACCGGCAGAGATGGACTCCCTCAGTAATATAAAAGCCTGGGAAAACAGGTCTTAAAAGGTACCCCTTTTCTTCCTCTTGCACAAAGATCTCGTGTCTCACTCCCTGCTCCCATGTGGGGTATTTCAATAAATCTGCCTCTTACTCTATCTTTACTGAATTCTTTCACCCCGTGTCTCTGGCCTCACTGATATTAGACCCCCTACAGTACTGTGTTGGTACCTGGAATGATATGTAGCCCAGAGCAGGCGTTTGGTAAAATTTCATTTATTTTTTCTCATGTTCTGTTGCATTCCTGTATTAAGAAGCTTAACAGAATCAAAATCAGCTGGTGGCCAAGAGTAATTAAGACACACTGAAAACTTCTAGAGAAAGGAATGCAAAGCTTCGTTGCCTGGGAAACCAGAGTCCTAGTCCTCCATCAAAGACTGAAGTAACTGAAGCAACTCTGCATAGGTACTATCTGGAAGAGGCAGGGGGCACCTGAGGAGGGAAACACCACCACTCCAGGCATCAAGAGGCAGGCTGAAGCAAGAGGACCTGCTAGGAGAGGAATCTCTGAGCAGCCAAGGACTTGACCAGGTATCTGTACACAAATGTTCACAACAGCAGCACCGTTCACAAAAGCCAGAGGCAGAAATGACCCAGATGCCCATCAACAATGAGTGAGTAAGCAAAATGCAATACATTCACACTCAATGTCAGTCAGCTTTAAAAAGGAATGAAGTGTAATACTTGATGACATGGATGGTCGCAGAAGACATCATGGCCAAATGAAATGAGTCAGACACAAAAGGAAAGTGCTGTCACCTGATGTGACATTCCAAGAGAAATTTCCAGAGACAGAGGCCTAAGCCAGGGGCTGGGGGAAAGGGGACAGAGTTTCAGTGGGAAGAGACAGAAAGTTCTAGAGAAAGATGGTGTGATGAAGGCACAACAACGTGAATGTGTTTAAGGCCACCAAACCGCAAACTTACAAATGGTTGAATGGTAAATATACATTTTATCACAAGGAAATGATGATGATGATGATAATGATGATGATGGTGATAACAACAAAAGAAAAAAATATCAAAAGGACAACATCTTGGCTTTTACTTGTATTCTTTTCTCCCAAGAGCTTATAAACACCCTTAAAACAAATTTCCTGTACTAATTGAAAGTACTGTTCTTATGAAAGTGTTTGTAAATAAAACAGTAGAAAGAAGCAAATAGTATTAATTTACATGGGGAAAATGTTTGTGCATTCCCAAACCCAAAAATAACTTAGAAAATCACACACGAGCCTAAAGTAACACTTCCATCTGGCAGAGGCAGGGATGAGTGGACAAATCCCTGGCCTGTGTCAAGGGGCTCATGGAGAAAAGTCTGGGGGTGCCACTCACTGCTGAGAATGGGCTCTGCAAAGTTGACACCAAATGATACTTTCGCTTTACTGCCTTACGTCATGAAAGCAAACATTCCCTTTGAACCTCTTTTGGTTCTTGAAATCAGGTACCAATGTCAGTCTTTCATAAAAGCAAAGTGGTGTAATATAAGCTTCCAAATAGCAGGGATACCTGGAAAGCCCACTCATCAGGTGGGGCAACTGGACCCCAGGAAGGTCAGCCAGCCTGCAGCCAAGCTTCAAGACCATGTCCTCCTTTGCCAAGTGCTGCTGCCCCCTTCAAGTGCTGCTGCTAGAAGCAACCAGCCTCATGCCCTGCCCTCCCTGGGCACCACGGCTGCAGACTGAGCACAAGAGCTGCAGGAAGAGCCTTGCTGTCCATGCTCAGTGCCTCTCTGGGGGGGGGGGGCTGGGCCCCCCCTCTGCCACCCTACTACAGCCTCCAGGCTGCCTGACCTAGGAGTGAGGGGCTGGCACAGGCATCCCACCTGGAGCTACCCTCCCAAGAACACTTCCTCTGAAACCAGTCTGCAATTCACCCAGAGGGACTCCAGGATCCGGGCTCTCCAGCTTTCACACCCACCCCAAGGCAAAGAATGACAGCCTCAGCAGGGGAGTAGGCAGCTCAGTTGCCTCTCCACACCCCTGGTGCCCCAGGGTCCCCACCAGAATCCCACGTCCATTTCACGGTTGGAGGCTGGCCCACATGTCCCAATTTCCACACGCCAGAATCCCCTCAAATATCCTCTTCCCACTGTCTCCAGAGACTCACAGATGAAGCAAGGGTCAGGGGTACTCAGGGAGGGGTCTTTCTTGTGCCACAGATTCAGGCTGACTGTGTCCATGGAGGGGGAGAGCAGAATGGGGGGCTGGCGGGAGGACAGCCATGTATTGAGATGAGTGTATAGAGAAGCCTGAGTAACACAGCATCTGGAGGTGTAAGGGTGATCCCACTGACAGGGGCTTTGCCCAGGGATGTCTCAAGTGACTTTTATAATGTTAAAACCTGAGGTTTACCAAACCTAGAAATGACAGCAGGAGACCATACTGCCTAGATCTGGATTTCTGGAACATGGCAAAACCTGTCTGCAGTAACAGAAAGCCCGCAGTGGCTGCCAGGAGCCAGAGGTTAGGGGAGAATGAAGCAGCTGGGAGGACCTCAGTGCTGATGAGACGTTCTATACCTTGACTGAAGTTGTGGTCACTTGGCATATACATTTGTCAAGACTCATCTGACTACGTCCTTAAAATTAGTACACTTTCTTGAATGTAAATGCTACCTCAGTAGGTTGCTTTTAAAAGTAAAACAAAAACAAAAATGAAACAAAAAGCAAACCCTGAGAGCTGGGGTAAGAGTCACATACTATAGTAGTGATTTGGGAGGTGAATCAGGGCTCAGGAAGGAAGACAAATGACTGTATACCCCAAATGACTGTATTTACCAGGATATTCTGGGCTTTGTCTAAGAGGCCTGAGGACCCCTCCTCCCTCCCTCTCTCCCCAATAACCCCAGAATTTCAGAGTCAGGCAAACAAAGACCCATCAAACTGTTCCTCAGACTGATGCAAGTTAGGCTCCAGTGCTCCTTCAGAGTGGTTAATAACATCCTGTCTGGACTGGGGATCTGTGGGGGACCAGGGCCCCTTCCATTGGCTCTCAGTGGGGCTATGAGCCATTACCCTGTCACTGTGACTTCTTCACAAAGAGGGCCCAGCAGGGGAGCCTGGGTGTGGGGAGGGGAACAAGGAGAGCCCTGGGCTAGAGAGAGGGGCAGGATTGTATGGGTTTCCTGTTCTTGGGCTTCCTGGACAGTTGGCACAAATTTTACAGAATATTCCTTTGAAGCCTGTTTTCAAAGTGGGACTGCCCGTGCACCTCCAGATGCTTTATTACTCAGGCACCTCTAAAGCCTTTTCTCCATTTCTTTCCTCTTCTTCTGGCAAAAGTCTATTCTCAGACACATGTGACTTTGGGGAAGCCAACAGTTCTGGCAGGGTCACCCCTGGTCTAACTGGAGATGGGTGGTGGAAGGCTGGGGTCTCTCCGCTCCCCATAAGCCTTCCACAAGTAGGCAGATGGCTGAGGAGAGCAGGGGGACATGACCACAACACTTGTACTTACTCAATCAGAAACCCAGCTTGAGGCGAACCAAAAATTACACACGTTTCCATGAACATCCCTCAGCCTCGCATGATCCCATGGTGACTGCGAGATGCCATGAGACAAACACATACACCCAACCCTGACCCCAAGCACACTCATGTCTGGTAAATGGCATGAGTGGCAAGCCCCCACCCCTCCATTTCCCACCCCATGTGGCAGCTGAAGGGACTGAATGAGGACTGGATCAAGAGTATGGCTGGGGCAATCAGAAAGCATTATCCCCCCATCCCAGACCCCACTCCAACCCTTTCAGCCCAGAACAAAACATTACCTCTCCTGGTCACAGTGACCACAACATGGGCTGACTCCATGCCTGGCTCTGTGCTTCCCACAGCAGAAGCGGAGCAAGCTGTTTTCCCAGGGAGTAAAGTGTAGGCCTTATGTGTATTCAAATGTCAACCGATATTTGCTTTAGACTGCAAAGTACCCCAGGTTCCCCGAGAAGAATAAGCCAGGGATGTTGAGACCAGGGACAAGGCAGAGGTAGGCAGGGAAGCTGGGTGCTGAAGAGAAAGGGCAGATCTGAGGCAGACACAGTCAGACAAGCAGCCAGGACATCAGGGGGAGAGGGGATGCAGGACAGTGGGTCATACCAGGTCCTGGAGAGCTTGTTACAAGGCAGGTCAGGTGGAATAAAACCATAGTTTTATTCCCAGAGCTCCTTCCTCACCTTGCCAGTAATAGCTGGGCTGTGAGAAAGACCCCTGAAGCCAGGAATCTGGCCCATACTGAGAGAGGACTGTCACCTCCAGGGACCTGAAGTGAGATTGTCGGCAGTCCTGGAGTAGAAGTCCCTGATCATTCAGCCAAGTCCCAGCCCCTGCAGTGACAGGGGTAGCAGCAGGCAGTAACCGGGGGACAAGCAGGGCATTTACCTGAGCCCCAATGGAGCTGCTAGCAATGGTGAGCACCCCACCTCCAGTGGGGTTCCACAGGAACCAGGGACTAGGAAAGAGACGAAATGACTGAGTGGCCCTGGACAGAGCTCCCCACCATCATCTTGTGTCAACTGATTTCATGGTTCACAAAGTCCCACAGGTAGGTGATGCTAATACCACACTGGACACGTAAGGAAATGGGGGACTGTGCTGTGAGGGTCATAATGAGGACTGGGGCCTGGGCAGCCTGGCTCCAGACACACTTGTCAGGCACTCCCCGAGGACTCCAGGGTGCTAAGCCCCCTCCTCATGGCAGCAAATAGAGGGAGGAGAATCTGCACACATACCCCCCAAAGGGTATATATTCCTGTCTGCACCGCCCCATGCCACAGATCAGGGTGACAGAGGGAGACACCTTTGGAGCAGACCTGTGGCTGGCTGCCAAAGAGAGCCCACCCACCTCCACTTGGAAAGCCCCCCAGGCCTGTCATCGAGCACGCTCATGTATGTAGGGGAGGAACAAAGGTCTGGTGAAGAGAAGGGGCATGAATAAGGCATGCCTGAGTGGGAGGCGAGATGGAACGTCCTTAAGCCACAGGCTTTCCCAGAGCTCCAGGGGGGGTGTTCCCTCTTGGGGTGGCTCCCTGTATATGGGAACACCCCTGCCCCCTAGCCTTTTTCACATCCCAAACGCCACCTGGTGAGCCCAGACACTGCTGGCTACTTGAGCCTACATTTCTGAGGCACAGCTTCGAATACCTCACAGACAGACTGCTGCTGGCAGGGAGTCCAGAAGGCAGGGCTGCTAAAATGCCAGGTAGAAATGCAGTCTGGCCTGCAGGAAGGCCACTGCCTGAGGAACGAAGGCTTCCACACAGTTGGCTCCGCACTGTCAGGAAGGCTTTCCTCCTCTGATCTCGGTTCTTGCAGCCGCCAGAATCACACACACTATTCTCTCTGGCAGGAGGGCTCCGTGAGCAGGGGGATGCCTGGCTGGGTGCCCAACTGTGGTGGGGGGCAGCACATTCGAGATCTCTGGGTCTTGGTTTCCTTGGTTCTAACAAAAGGACAGACAGCATGGCAGGCTTAGCAGGGAAGGCGGAGGTCAGGTGCTCAAAGCAGACTGACCCTTCCCAGGCACCCTAAGAGCAGCTGTACCTTTGTCAAGGAGGCTGATGGGATCCATTGCTGAGGAGGGCCATGCTACCTTCTCCTCCTGCAACCCCTTCAGTGCCTCAGCCTCAGGGAGCCTCAGGGAGTGGAGGGGCCTAATAGGACTCGTCTGCTTCTCAGACAAAGCCCTAGTCTCTGTGCCTGGACTTTCTAGGAACCTCCTGAGGCAACTGACAACCCTATGACATAGCTCGGAGAACCCCTCAAAAGTGTGGTAGAGGACACCAGGTCATTCCCATAGCTCAGATGTCCACTGCATGGCGTGGGGTGGACCCCCCATGCCCACCTCCAGCTGTTTCACCAGCTCTAAGCCCTAAGGGCAAAGCATCCAGCCTAGCACATAAATCACAGAAACAGCACTCCCAGGAGCATGCAGATAATTCTAAAAATAGTCTCTGCAGCTTCAGATGGGGGGTGGAGAGAGCAAATGTCCACTGCATCTGCAGGAGTGGAGAGCCCGAGGAGGAGCTGACATCCTCTGCAAAGCCTCCTTCTCACCCCACTGCACTGCTTTGAGGCTCAAGCAGGCTGGTGATGCAGGAGCCTGCATTCCTCGGGGTGCAGGGGTCTCGGTCACGGGGTCCAGGGTGTGGCCACACAGCCTTGCAGCCCAAAAATACCTCTCTGAGGAGGCTGGCCTCCTACTGCAAGCTCATCCTTCTAGTTTAAGCCAGGGCTGCAATGTTCCTCCAATAGGTAGATCTGGCCCGTTCTTGCAGCCTGGAAACTCCCTGAGTAAACAGGGCCACAGAACCCTCCATCCGAACAAAAATTTAAAGTCACTGGGTCTAAACCCCAGCCTCGGGGCACCCAGGGCCCATGAGGAGGGTTGTCCTCATGACCGGCCTGCTTTTCCCTCCCGACTCATTACCAAGCAGCACACGTGTCTGACGTTTTTAAGATGAAAGCTTCCCTCCACTCAGGGTTGACCTGGGGCAGAACTGCCTCCAAAGAAAGGCCAAAGGGGCACCATCTGCCCCTGGCAGCTGCAGGCAGCACCCAGTTCAACTCAACATGACAAGGAGCCAAGACTGCCCTGAACTAAGATCTGCCCTCTAGCCCTGCCTGTCTCACTCTTCCCAGCAGCAGCTCTGCTTCCTGGCCTCCACACCAGAGCCAGGCTGGGCTGGAGGAGCAGAGTATAGCTGCAGGAGAAACAGGGAGAGGCTCTGGAAAGGTTAACACAAGTGAAAGCACGCTCTCAATCAGATGCATACACCCCAAATCCCGAACTCCCCCTTCACCAGAAAGTTCTTCAGCACCTCACTGTCTCAAGCACTCCTCATTGCTCAGACCAAAGGCTCATCAGAGCTGGGAAACCTGTGTCTTGCCTCACCACCTCTGAGTTAGGGCTCACCCTGGACATGAGCTCATCGTAATCACATCTTTCCCTTCTTTCTTGCTTGCTTCAAACCCCAGGTCCTGGCACCAGACTGGTCCACTCCCTGGTAAGGAAGATTCGGGCTTATACATGTACATATATGTACATGCATAAGTACGTAAGTGCCGGCATCCTCAGGGATTGCGGAGAACCCCAACACATGCCACTTCAGAGGCTTGAAAGCTCAAGCAGGGACTGACCTGTAGGGGAGCACAGGTGGGCACTGATGCAGGCCGTGGGGGGTAACCACCCGGCCTCTCTCCTGGCAGAGTGGCACTCAGCATCACCCGGTGTCTTCTCAGGCTTCCTCCATGCAGCCGGCTAGGTGCTTATCAGACTCCAGGCCATCCCGGAGGGCAGACAGAGGCCTGAGCAAAATCCCAGCTACCTTCCCCTGGGTGCTGGCCCCAGAGCAAACACAGCAGCCCTGCCCTGCCCTGGCTGGAATCAAAATAATTCCTGGTTTCTCTGCTCACTGCCACCTCCCACTTGCCACCTCCCCAGCCCTCATGGCATAAACAGGGCTTTATTATCTCAAGCCCACCACGTCCTCTGAGAGTACCCTGAATGGAATGCCACACAATACACTGTTTATTAATAACCACTCACCCCACCCCTGCTCGCTCTCTCACCGCTGGGCCCCCCCTCATGCATAATGGAGGAGCTGTGTGCCCGGACACAAGCCAGGCTGTGCGGCTCGAGCTCAAGGGGAGACAGAGCGAGGTGCCAGGCTGGATCAGGCTCCGGGAGGCGGGAGGGGGTGCCAGGGGCAGACCCCCAGTCAAGATCAGGACATGTAATGTTTCATGGGGGAAGCACAGTGTGGTGAGGGTGGCACAACCCTTGCCCCATGCTCACGCCCAGGCCAGACTGGACGGTCTCCTCCACAGCTGCTGCCTGTCTTATGCTGAACGCTGGTCCCATCCGGGACACCAGCCACAACTTCATGGTCATCCCGTAGCCCACCCGTCTGCAGGGTCCCAGGGGTGAACTCCTCCACTTGACAGCCCATCACACAAGGGATCCAAGCTGCAGGTCCCCCGCCCAAAACACCTCCCCTCCAGGCTAAGTTTCCCGGGCCAACAGCTGCTTCTTGGGAAGCCATCCCTCTCCCTGCACTGGAGACAGCCACACAGCAGGGGGAAAGGCTCTCACTAAAGCATCACCTTTAGAGGAGGCCAGCCGTGGCCACCTCTGCTGCTGAGAGTGCACCCGGAGGACAGCCTCTGGAAGGAAGTTCAGAAACACACTTCAGTGTCGTAAAACCCTTTATGTCCCCTGTTCTACGGATTCTATTTCTGAAAGTGGATTGTAAGTAAATAATCAAGGATAATTGAAATAAGTAAGCCATATAGATAAATAGATTTTAAAAATTAAAAAAAAATGCTGCCATTCTAAAAATAAAAATAAAATATACATCAATACTAAAAAAAAATAAAAATAAATAAAATAAGTAAGTCACACAGGTGTTCCTCAAAATAATGTTTATAATGGCAATACATTAGAAACAACCTAAAAAGCCAGCACTGGGGACATGGGAAACTGTGGAGATGAAGATTCTAGAACTGATGACGTGCATTCGAAGTCTGGCTCATTCTTGTGTGCTGACTGTGCAACCTCAGACAGGCGCCTTGCCTCCCAGGGCCCGCTCTCCTTATGTGAGTGACTGAGGTAGAGTCTGAATCTCAAGTTACAAAGATTCAGTAAATGACAGTGCCTGATGCACTGCTTCTGAAAAGAGCTTAGATTCTTACTACTATCATAAGCGATGAGACACTGTAGCTGGTCACAGGAAATAATATAGAATATTTTAAAAGATGAAAAACTTAGAAATAATAAAAGCAGGTTACAAACAGTGAAATTATGAATCATTCACATTTTTCCTTTGTGTTTACATTTTCTAAGTTCTTCTGTGAAGGCCGTAACTTCCTTTCATTTACAAGCAATACTGTAATGCCTGGTGCTCAGAGCAGGGCATGAGCCCCGGCTAGGCACAGGGCAGCCCTGGTTCCCAGGTTGAGGCTGTGTTCCCCCAGCGAAGCATCCTTTACTCCTCTCTCTGATTCCCACACTCCCCACCCCCCCCCCCCCGGGCCCTGCCTTGTTACACACACTATGCTTCAGGTCAACTGCCCTGCACCAACCTTGGTCCCCTCCAGCCACAAGCCTTCCTCTTACCTGGCCTTTTACTGGGGTGGAGGGGGACTTGTTGAGCTTCCTCAGCCTATAGTGGACACAGGCCTCACGGGGGGGGGATGTGTGAGTGTGGGCAGGATAACTGAGAAAAAGAGGGGGCTGGCCCTGAGGTGCAGAGCTGGACTAGAGGGGTGCTTCCTAGGTAAGGGGGTAGGACTTTTCCATATCAGTAGGATAGGGAACAGTTAATGAGGAGACCAGACTAATCTCACATCAAGGAGGAATAAAAGGAGGTGGCATTCTGAGAAAATCAGCAGAAGACCATCTAGATTGTAGGGGGTGTCCCAGAAGGCAGCCCCCGTCCTACCCCTTAACTCATGGCTCTGGAGTTCCCTCAGCTTTCCTCCTTCTGGAGGCAGCCAAGCTGGCCACTCTCAGAGTCACCAGTTCCACAGTCCCTTTCTCAGCCTAGGGAGAAAGCTCCAGGGAAGGAGAAGTGGGAGGGGCTGGCAACTGGAGAGGAGGGATGGAGTGGGGAGGGATGGGCGGGGAGGCCAGCTGCTGGGCTGGCCTGAATGTGGGTCATGTTTGCAGAGGACGGCACAACCAACAGGATGGATGAAATAACAGCTGGCATGCCCAGGGAGAGCTGCCTCCCACCTGAAGCAGGATCACCCCTGCTGTCAACAGCCCCTCCTGAGTGCACTGGCTGCTGGAGCAGTCTGTCCTCTGCCCGCAGAACAGATCAGCAATGAGATGATGCAAGGGACTGCTGACCTGGCCGGAGTGTGGCCAACAGCCTGCCCACAGGAACCCAGGGGTCAGGACTAGGCGAGCCTGAGGCCCTCAATGGGTATTTGCTGACTGACTGCTAACTATTGTGACCAGGGCCCAGTCTCAAGCTGCAAGCATCACACTCACTTCCCTACTTGGAAAACAAACTCCACCACAGCAGCAAACTTGCTATGCTGAAGTATTTTGTCTGTGTTTAAAAGAAGCTTGGTTTTTCTGGTTCCTCTGTTTGTTTTTCCTGATCATACATATAGGTGAGATCATCCAGAATTTCTCTTTATCTTTCTGGCTTATTTCTGCTAACATGATTCCTTCTAGGTTCGTCCATGTTATATAAATGTTAAATTCATCTTTTTGATTGCAGAGTAGTATTCCATTATGCACATATACCACAATTTTCTGATCCTGTCATCTGTTTTGGGGCATTTGGGTTGTTTCCACATCCTGGCTATTGTAAATAGTGCTGCAATAAACAACCGAGTATAGGTGTTCTTTCGAATTAGTGTTCTTGTATCCTTTGGGTAGATTCCCAGAAGAGGGATTGCTAGATTGAATGGCAGCTCCATTTTCAGTAGTTCGAGGGTCTTCCACTTAGCATTCCATAGTGGCTGGACCAGTTTGCATTCCCACCAGCAGTGTAAAAGTGTTCCTTTTTCTCCACATCCACACCAGCACTTGCTGTTGCTCATTTTTTTTATATGGGCCATTCTTACCAGTGTGAGGTGGTATCTCATTGTGGTTTTGATTTGTATTTCCCTGGTGACAATTTAAAACTGTCAGCAGAACTAAAGCACAGAGCAAGAGATGTGCAATCAATTTAAAAAAAATAAAATAAAATGTGAGAAAGTCGTGAGTTGTGGTGTTGCAGAACTAGAGAGCAACCAACTGACAGAACAGGAAGACTAAAGTCTCTGAGAGGGATACCTACTAGGAAAACAGAGAAGTGCACTTGGCTTGCCGTGCTGGCTATTTCTATGTTCCACGAGTCTGTCAAAGAGTTTGCTATGAATTGCAAACCATGACAAAGAAAAATAAGCAAGCAAAAAGTTGAAATCAAGGGCAACTAAAAAATAAATAAATTAATTAATTAATTAAAGAAGCTGGGTGCCGAGCTGGGCACATTGACACGTGCCTGTAAGTGACAGCTTATGGAGTTATGCTGGGACTGGGGATCGCAGTTTGAGACCCTCCCGGGGCAACATAGCGAGACCTAGTTCCAAAAAAATAGCGGGGCGTGGTGGCGCACACCTGTAATCCCAGCTACCTGGGAAGCTGAGGCTGGGGATTGCTTGAGTCTGGGCAATGTGAGCCTACGGTTCCACAGGCAAAAATAGCGAGACGTAGTCTTAAAAAAAAAAAAAAAAAAAAGCTGGGTACCCTCTGTCAGATGAGCTCCAGAAATCCAAGCACTGAGTAGGAACACTGAGAGATCATCTCTCAGGGCCCACCAGTATTGAGTACCCAGGACCCCCACTACTGGAAGCAGTTATATAGAAGAAAGTTGTTCAGAGCTGACCAGAGAGAAGACTGTGTAGCCCCAGGGCCCTGTGGCCAGAGCCTGCCCACCCCCAGTCAGGGTCAGGGTCACTTCTGCCGTGGTGTGAGTGGGTAAGTCTGTCTATGGTTGTGTTTGTGAGTCCAGGTGTATCCTTGTGGAGGGATTTCAGTCCCCAAGCAAGCCATCATGTGTGTGAGCATGCTCTGTTCAGTGGTGCATGTGTGAGCTGCCTCAGTGTATGCACCAGACAGAAAGTGCATGGTCACCTGTCTGACTTGGGGGTGCATGTGGATCTCTGTTCCAGAAGGTCTGTTTGTCTTATATGTATGACTTACACTATGAGTGTGACTAGATGCTCGTGGGTACCTGCTGTCTCAATGTGTCACAGGTGTTCTAGAGCACGTGAGTAGTACTCAATGTTACGTCTCTTTGGGTTCACAGGATGGTATCATGTGTGTGTGTGTGTGTGTGTGTGTGTGTGCGCAAATGCACATGTCCTGATATAGGGATATGTGCTTGGACAAGTGAGTCCTTGGTTTTGTGTGTTGCTGGACACTGGTTGTCCAGCCCCATGTGCTGCATCTCCAGTGTGAGAAGCAGCAGAAGGCAGGAGCAAGGCAACCCCAGGGTGTCCCTGCACTGAACAAATCCTCCACATGCAGACCCTGCAGGGTTCCCTGTTTCTGAAGAAAATCTACCCCTCCTCCATGCTGGTGTCTAGGGAACTCCCTGTCAGTATCTAGCAATCTCACCCTCTTGCTTTTCTCTAAATGTCCAGGACAGCCCACGTCCACCTCTGCTTTTCCTTTCTTTCCCTAGAACCCCCCTTTTCTTTTTAGAAAGAAAAAGCCCTTAGCATTCCCTTACAACCTCTCTGACTACTCATCTCTAAGGTCCAGTGTCAATGGCACTTCCTAAGGGAGGCCTTTGGTTAGTTGGATGTGATTTTTCCCACCACTGGCTTCTGAATCACATAATGTACATCCTTCACTAAGTGGAAATCCCATTCTCCCTTCAGAGCAATGATGTAAGCAAATATCTCTTCCCCTACTGGATGATGACTAGTTTAGAGTCAAGGACTTTAGTTTTTGCAGCAACCAAGGTGCTTATTTCAACGCCTGATACACAGAGGTCTACAGTAAAAGTTTGCGTTCCAGTACTCAGACAGCTGCATGAGGCAAGCATTCAGATCCTTAGACTGGGCCTAAACAAGTCATTGGCCTGAAGAACCCCAACCAGGTGAACTCTAGGGCTGGGAAAAGACACCCTGGATTCAGACTTTGTGTCTGAAGAAGTCTCTTCTAGAAGCAAATGCTTAAGGTCAAACAAGACAGCTGTCATGTTTCTCCTGAAGCATGGTTTCCTAAGAACTGACCTTGGACTCAGGAGTTGGGCCCAGATCCAAAGTCCAGTCCACACTGAAATTCATATGGCCAGTTGTCACAGTCAGGATGGATTCCAGTTACCAATTTTCCTTTAGCAACCCTACACGGGCAACCCAGATCTCAAGGTTCTCTCTGGTCTCAAGGTTCTCTCTGGTATGTGAAGTTCTGAGGTTGTTAAGACTTAGCCTATCATCTACCCAGCAGATCTCCAGTTTCCAAGACTGACCCTGGCCACTGCTACTGGGGCAGGAAGCAAGCAGAGCTCTCCAAGATCTAGTACCAATGAGAGATCACCTGAGCAAGGATGTGTACGCTGACATTACCCTTGAAGAATATAGCAGTATCTGACTGATTATTTGGGGGCATCAACCAAAAAAGCTAAACTTATACTAAAGAATTAATATTATTAAATATTTATAAAAATATGGTATAACTAAAATTATTACACTGCTAATACAGGAATTGGTACAATCACTTTAAAAAAGTGTTTGACAGTGTGCACTAAAGTCAAGTATATTCATGTCTTATGGCCCAAAAATTCTACCTCCAGATATTCACTCATAGAAATTAGTATAAATATTCATAAAAGAACATATTCAAGGACAATGATACTTGAATATGTATGAAACTGCAACAGGATCTAAGTAGCCAAGACAATATTAAAAGAGAACAACAAATCAGAGATACACATTTCCTAACTGCAAAACTTACTATAAAACTATAGTAGTCAAATCAGTGTAGTATTGCCATAAAAAAGACATATAGACCAGTGGGCTAGAATTGACAGTTTAGAAATAAACTCATGTGTATGGCCAATGGATTTTTGACCAAAGTGTCAAAACCATCCAATGGGAAAAAAGCAATTTCTTCGACAAAGATATATATGACAACTGGATTTACACATGCAAAGGATGAAGCTGGATCCTACCTCACACCGTGTACAAAAAGGAACTCAAGACAGATTAATGGTCTAAATATAAGTTAAAAACATAACGTTTTTAGAAGAAAAGTAGAGGTAAATCTTTATGACCTTGGGTTTGGTAATAAATTCTTAGAATTGATACAGAAGTATAAGCAACAAAAGAAAAAAATCAATTGAATTTAATCAAGAATTAAAACTTAGGTTTCAAAAATATCAAGAATATTATCAAGAAAATGTAGAACAGGAGAAAATGCTCACAAATGGCACATCTGGCAAGAGTTTGATGCCCAGGACATATAAAGAACTCCTAAAATTCAACAACAAAAAACCCCAAACAACCCAATTTTAAAATGGGCAAAATACTTGAGTGAACATTCAAGAGGATATACAAATGGTTCTTGTAAATAGTAAATAGAAAGATGCTCAACCTCACCAAAGATTAGAAAGATAAAAATCAAAGCCATCATAACACTTTATACCTGCAAGTACAGTTAGCATATGGAAAATAACATGCTGGTGAGGATGTGATGAAATGGAGCCCTCCTACATGGTGAATGGGAATCTAAAATGGTAAAATCTATGGGAAACAATGTGCAGTTCCTCAAAAAGTCAAACAGAGAATTACATTTAACACAGAGATTCCTATCCAAAGAAAATGGAAACCAGAACTGAGACACTTACACATCAGTTGACTGCATCATCACTCACAATAAGTAATGCCAACTGACATGTCCATAAACCAATGAATGGATAGACAGAATGTGGTAAAGCTACACCGTGGAATAACAAACCCTTAAATAAACCCCAGGTTATCCAAGCTATCACAAGAGATCTAAAGGCTATTTAAAAATTTTTAAAAGGTACCAGTTCACTGTACTTGTAACTAATTTCCTTTTTCTTCATATATCACCAAAGAAGGAGAATAAGCAAAATGGCTATTCTGGGTGGATTAAAATGACAGCTGCAGTAACCTACCTGCCCCACTTTCTCTGATGAAGAAGGGGTGTTTGTTCTAAGCTGCTGAACCCCACTAATCCTCTTCTCTCTAACAGTTGGGCAATACAATTCTGTGTATCCCACAAGCTCCCAGGTTATATTTTGGACCTCATCTCCCTAAAACTCCTAAAATTGTATATTTTTCCTTGATTTTCTGGAGGTGTACATAATTCAAAGGCCATTCAATCATCTTTTTATTGTACTCTATAAAGCTTTCTCACTGATCCTTTAAATGAACACACCAGAATTATACATTTAAATGAGTGCTGTCTCCTTCAAAGAAGTCCCTGGGGAGATTATGTACATATTCCAGTAATGTGCCTGCCCAGGCTTAGATCATCCCTGAAGCTTCTTCTGTGGAACTGCTTTCAAAGCCTGTGACATTTCTGTTTGATGGGCCCCATGGCAGCAAATTTTTATTCTATAAGAGTAGTTATGATTTTATTTTTTAATTTGAAAGATAAGGCCAAGCATGGGAAAGATGGTGGGTGATGCCATTGGGAATATTGGGCATCAGGATCAAAAGCAAAGGGTGATTATCAAGGCAGGTCTCTGAAGAGGACGTGACAAATTTCTGAACACAGTTTCACTGAAGGAACAGATATGGGCTCCCAAAGGGTGCAGTGTTGGAAGACAGGACAGGTGCGTGAGTGGGTGAGACCTGGTCCTACTGCTACAAACACTTAGAAATAGCTCCACTGTCACCACCAGTTCTCTCGTGCCCACCCACATCACTGTGTCTTGCCCAGAGCCTAAGAACTGAAAATTTCAAAACATCACAGCCTTGAGGGGGTATAGGGGATAAGCTGTCCGATTTCTCAAAAGCAGACAGAGACGGGCATATGTAAAGAAGTGAGCTAACTCCAACAGTCCCTCAGTAAGTTAAACATTGAATTACCATCTGATCCAGAAATTCCACTCACAGGTAGGTAGATCAAAAGAATTGAAAATAGGAAAACCTGTACATATGCATTCACAATGCTACTAACTGAAGGTGGTATAAACACAGTGAAACATGAGGAAGCCATAGAGTGGAAGGAAAAACTGACTCATGTTGAACAGGGGTGAACCTTGAAAACGTTATGCTCCATGGAAGTTGGCAAATGTAAAAGGTCAGTATTTTATGATTCCATATGCAGACTCTCCTGCTGTCTGAGAGCTGTGTCCCTATAAAACTTTTAAATAGTCAAATAGTTTAAGCAAAAAAAGCCAATTATCATTAATTTATATTAATGTTTTAAACCTCCCAAAACTTACCCTAAACTTTATCTACTACATTACTTCAAATAACCCATAAAGTCTAAAAAAAAACAACACAGAGTAAAAGCAGGCATGAGATGATAAACCCACAGCCCAAAGGAGCTCCTAGGGAGGAACTTTCTGGGGTCATTCTGACTTCTTGGGGGAGCCCTCCCTGAGAAGTGGTGCCGCAAAGCCACAGCTGAACACTACTCTTTACTTGTCTCTTTTTGTTTTAAAGGCAACAATTGGTTATGGATTTCTTTCAGTTCATGAAAACATGTTGGTCTTTTTGTGAAAGTATGATGTAAACTTTCAAGAAGCAGGAGTCTCCTGTAAGGGAAGTGTTCTAAGCAGACAAGAGGGCAGATGGAGCATGAGGCTCTGGGGGTGGGAGGGAGGGATGGGGATGCTGCCTGGTGGCTGAGGGCTTTCCCTCCTGGTGATGCAAGAGAAGATCTCAAAGCAGACGGTGTGATGGGCAGAGCATTGTGAATGCACTCCACTCTACTAGGTTGCCCACTTAATGATGGCTAAAATGCTACCTGTCATGCTGTGTGCATTTTACTGCCAAAAGAATAAAGCAGGCAGTTTCTGTACTGACCTCTGGTGGGAGGATGGTCGGGGAAGGTGGCTCCAGGCCGTGGTTAGCAACAGACACATTCATGGGTAGAGAAAGTGTGGCACCCACCCCTGACCCACAGCCAGTGACCCTAACCACACCAAGGCCTTGGTAGAGAGCCATGTGTGGAGAAGCAACGCTATTTCTAAAGATGAAGCAGAAAGAAGACACTTCTAATACAGCTGGTTATCCTGTCAACTGTGATCTCTGCCTGCAGCATCGTGGATGCCTGATAGGGTTCTGCTGCCATCTCTCCTGGGTGGGGCTGGAGCCCTGGGCTGGGTAAGGGTTTGGGGAAAGAGAACGCCTTTCCAGGGAGATGAGGCTCTTCTCTCCACCAGTAGCTGCTTGTCGTGGGGCCATAGCGCTCTGCAGAGCACCCTCCCTACCTCCCTCTGCTCCCCAAGGATGCTCACACACGTTCCCCAGTCATATCTGCATCCCTAGCTCACACAGCAGGCAGCAGTTAAGGCAGGCCTCTAACCAGCCAGCCCCCTTGGCAGCCACCAGCTGAGGGATACGTTTCCCTAATCTCTGCATGTGAGGATTTATAAATTCAGAGAACAGACAAGACCCTTAGCAGCAATTACAAGACTAATAACATTAAGTCTTAAATGGTTATTACAGACCCAGATCCCTTATTAGTTGTGACAGCCAATGAATCAGGGGAGCAGTGAATTGTAATGTGTATGAAAAATAACTTTAAAATTCTCAATGGCTGAGGCTCAGTGCAGCTGCTGAACTAAAATTCAGTCTCTGGGAAGAACGGGAGTGAGGGCGGTGGGGGGGGGGGGTTCCCAAGACAGGGCCTGCTCCTGCCTCAGTCATGTACAAGGCCTCCCTTTGTTTGCCCCCACAACATGGCACAGCATGCTGCTGTGTTTCTGCTGTGTGGGGCGCTGGAGTTTACAGGTAGGTGCTGAGTACACCTTTCTGTCCACTGAGGCCAGGAGGAAGGAAAGGACACTGTTGTTGTCAATAATGGGCAGGAAGGCATCCTTGCCCAGTCACCCTGCTTGAGGAGACCTCTCGGACAGAGGTACCCTGTGTGCTACAGTCAGTACATGTGTTTGCTGAGAAGGTAGGGAAGGTGTAGACAGGCTGGGAGGGAAAGACGTGCTAGTGCCTGAGCTCAGGAAAAAATGGTATAGAAAAGCCTGTCAGGTGACCTCTGGAGGATCCTTCCAATAAAAGGAGGCCGTTAAGGCCCAAGTCATGTGCATGAAGGGGCGGGGAAGGATCAGCTACAGCTGTGACACCCTCAAGTCCCCACACTGAGTGGGCAGAGCGGTGTCGTCCCAGGCACAGACAGGCTCCACTCCACATGAAGGCTCCAGAGACACACAAGAAAAATGTAGGGAGGAGGGAAGG
>PVHY01011407.1:0-48099 GCA_004024945.1 Uropsilus gracilis
CTCCCTCCCTCCCTCCCCTTTTTCCTTCCTTCATCTTTTGCTTTTCTTTCTTTAGTGATTTGGGGAAATATAAATATTCTTTAGTGGGTCCCAAGTCTACTGTCTTTTGGCAACTATGAAAATCCCCAATCTTTCAATCCATGATGGCGAAACTGTGAAAAACCTCAGGAAGTTTGTCTGTGAAATACCACCAGCCTGTTGAATCATTTCTAGCTCAAATACCTGCATCCTAATACTACTTCAGAGCATATTTTTCTTTCTTTTTCTTTTAAATTTTCTTTTGTAATTTTCATAAAATATTGGTTATATTTAATGGTTGTTTTTCCTGTTAGGTATGGCCCTCACTTCCATATTGTACCCTTTTCTTCCCACTCTACTCTCCCTATCTCCCTTCCCTGCTCCAGTCACTCCAGCTCCTTGCACTTCAAGTCATTGATCCATGTTTGGCCCACTGGTCTTTGCTTTTTTTCTGGAACAATATCCTTTTTCCCTTGGTGCGTATGTACTTGCACTCCTGGACAGCAACAGGCCAGGCTGCTCGTATCTCCAGGAGTAACTGAGGCAGATAGTCAGGCGAGTGCATCAGAACTTGTTGGGTAAATGCATGGTGCACTTCTCCAGGATCCTTTCTGGTGTCTGTCACATGGTACTGCTTGTGTGCCATGGTTCTGATATCTTGGTTTGGGAGTCCAACTCTCAGCCACTGGCACTGGAGATGTTCCCTACTGGGGACAGACTTCCCCAGAAGGTTGGTCCAGTTCCTCTCTTCTATCGTGTTAGCAGTTCTGCTATGGGGCCACAGCCTTATTTCTGTGGCTTTCTTCCCTCACTGATTGGTAAAGGAGGGAGCTGCACTCACGTTGCACAAAACTGTGAACCAGGGGTTTGGTTCCCAAGCCCTGGAGACGATGTACGTGGAGCTCTGTGACAGGTCACCACAATTACTTGTCTTATGGTCCTGTCTCAGTATTCCAATCATTCTTGTTTGGGTCCTGCCTGAGTGATGAGTGTATCCAGGGCCATTACTACTTCCTTTCCTCTCCTTTATGTCTGCAGCTGGATAACTCGTTTTTCATTCCAAGTGTAGGTCTGGTTGAGGTTGGAGTAAACCAGAGGGGGACCCACTCCCACCCCAATCCTTGGTAGAGGTGCTCAGCCCCCACCCCCTGCCCATGTAGAGGCAGAGGCTAGCTCTCCCAGCCTGAGACCTCTGGACCCAGGACCCTGAGGCCCTGTGACACCGGTGGCATGGGACTCATCTTACCCCCCACCCCCTGCCAGTGGCCTAGGCTGTGCTGGGGTGTCGAGGCCTTGGAGGTCCTCTCCAAGGGCTGTTCGAAGTAACCTCAGCTCCCACCTCCAGCCCAACTAGGCTCAGGGCTGGACCTGGAAGGTGGGGCCTACTAATCCCCTCTCCCAGCTCAGGACCCCAAAGGGGAGGAGGCCAGGTCCCCTCATCCTAAACCCCAAGACCCTGTGACTCTGAGATCCCAGTGGCGCGGGACTCACCCCACTCCCACCCCTACCAGCAGTCTAGGCAGCAGTGGAGGTGTGCTGGGGGCCTTCTCCTGAGCCCAGGGGACGTTCAACTCTCTCTTCTGACCCAACTGGAGAGCCTACTAATCCCCTATTCCCAGTCCCCACCCACTGCCCACATTGAGGCAGTGCCTCCTGAGCCAGTTTTCTATAGGACTGTTTCTTTTACTAACATTATTTTAATGTCTCTTAAATATGCAAATTTGTGAATGTTTTATGGGTCACCTATATTGTATCTAGTTTCCTCAGTTTCTCAGGTGCTGTTGAATCAGTTTTTTTGTTTGTGATTCAAGAGTAGTAAATGTTAGATGATCAAATCTGTCTTTTTTTTTTGAGACTAGGTCTTGCTATTTTTGCCCGTGGAACCGCGGAACCGCAGGCTCTTGTTGCCCACGGTACCCCAGACTCAAGCAGTCCCCAGCCTCAGCTTCCCAGGTAGCTGGGATTACAGGCGCGCGCCACCACGCCCAGCTAGTTTTTTGGAACTAGGTCTCGCTTCGGGCCCCGGGCGGGACTCAACCGTGATCCCTAGCCCCGGCCGCTTCATAGGCTGAAGCTTACAAGCACGAGCCACCGTGTCCGGCCTGATCAAATCTGTCTTTTCCTCTTTGATCTATCCTCTTGGTGTCTTCGAAGTCTATGATTATGTAAATTATCTTTATTCCAGTTTAAAATTTCATATTTTATATGTACTATTTAAAAGATTAATATTTACTTTATTAAAGTAATACAGTAAAAAAAAAACAAACTACTATACATTTCATAGTGGGAAGAAAAACTTTATCCCTGGTCTCATTCTCCAGAGGCAACCATCTTGAACTCTTTAATATTACTCTTATTATTCATTGTTTAACTTTATCAATTTTTGGACATTCTCTTTGATTACCTAATTTGACAAAATAGATGTTTTATACTACTCTTCCTTATACATATACTCTTCCTCTGTACATTCACTCAATATAATTAAAATGCAGTGTTTGGTTAGATCAGTATATATATATATAACTTCTTTATTTTTTATATAATTTCTCTGTGGTTATTGAACACTAAGTACCTCTATATGATCCTAATTCTTTGCTCTTTATCTATACTTTTAGCCAAATTCTTAAAATTTTCAGTTACATGCCACCTACCCTGTGACCTACATTTTACTTAGTTTCTTATTTTCAGAAGCAAATATAATAGACCCATCCTAAAGCAAATTGAAAAATTTATGGTATCTTTTGCTGTTTCATGTTTTTGACAGTTCCTTGTGCCTCTCTCTTTATTGACGTGTCAATGGTATTGGCACAGCACATGCATCCATCTCATCACTCCCTCTGTAAGCTGCAATAAGTCTCGCTTGACAGGCTATGTAGGGCATTTATAATGCATCTGGCCTTTTCATGACTCATGCTTTTGATTGTGATGTGATAGGCCAGGGTAATCCATCATCCCACATAATCATGTCAGTGCCTTCTTGACTGAGTTTGAATAATGTTGAGATCAATGCCTTTTTTCATTTGCCAAGAAGGAAAGAGTTGACCTACTGGTCTCTTTAGCCAAGGCTTTGGCTCTTAGAGTGGTTGGAAGCCAAATCATGTTATCGCTGTGTGCTTTGGAAGAGATTAAGTTGGTTGTTTTGCTTCCTTCTGTGTCCAAAAACCCTCTGGACTCTGTCTCCAAAAAAAAAAAAAAAAAATGAGTCATTTTCATTGAATATGAAAAAGATGTTGTTATTCTTGCTGGACCAGAGATAATTGCCTTTCTTCATTCTGTTAAGTGAGAATGTTTTAATTCAGAATTAATTAGGAATTTAGGAAAGGATTTATTGAAAGATACACATTTACATTTAAAACTAAGTGCCAAAACGACAAGAATCTGGAATTCTCTGTTTCATACATTTTGTTCAGTATACATGCTACCCCAACATTACTGAATAAATCTGAAATGAATAAATAGGAAACTATGTAGAAGCATCAGTCACTGTCTAAATTCCCCCACTGACTCCAGCCACCCTGGCTGATATTTCCTGCCTCTAACACAGTGCTGGGAAGAGAGCAGCTGAAGTGGTGAAAGGCTTTGGGGTGATGTCCTGTAAAAAATATAAAGAGGTTGGCAACATGTATCTAGATAAGTCTGTCCTCTAGTAGAAGAAGTAGGTTTTATTTTTTTGTTCCAGAGCGCAGAAATAGGTCTTAAGAGTTTTAGAAGGAGAAGATTGATAGTAAAATAGCACTCACTAGAGGTACATACTCATAGAAATGTACAGGGGAAGAGAAAAAATCAGAACTGAGAGGGAAGTCCGGGCTGAAGACTGAACTAGAGTGGGAAATACTGGAATAAGGAAGGCAAAATCAGAAGAAGATGAAGACCTTAGCAAATCATTGTAATGAAGCCTGGGTCTTGTTTGAGCAGTGTGTACTCAATAAGTATCCCAAGGAAGGCCAAGGACTCGGTGGATGTTTTCTTGTGGAGGCACAGGAAGCTATTGGGTGGCATCTGCTTCCACATTGTTTTTCAGCCACTTTTAGAATCTCACACCCTGGGCCACAAATTTTGCACTTGTCCTGACCTAAGATTTAGTGATTCATGGATACAAGATATCTTTTGATACGATGAAATGACTTGTGGTAGCCATAAAGTTTTTATAACAAACCCTGAGTTAATTATGTATAGTACCAATTAATGAAACATCTAAACATACAGGTTGCTTTCCTTTTTTTTTTTTTTTTAAATTTCAGGCCAATGGATATTATAAAAGGCAGTTTAGACGGAATTTCAAAACCAGCCTCAAATTCTAGAACACGTCATGGGAGTCGAGGTTCAACTGCATCTTTGGAGGTGCTCTCACCGGAACCAGGGTCCTTCAAAGTACGTTATTGTTTAGAAATTATTTAAACTCCTCTTGACCATTCAGCAACAAGCCAAGACTATTGTAAAAATCCCATTTTAAGCTCTTTTAGAATGTGTCTTTAGGAGTACTCATAGGTATCTTGGAATTTACTCTAGATATTTAATACGATAATAATATTTCCTTCTTTTTGTATGTAGCCTATTTTCACAATTGTATTTTGTTAAAGCCTATTTATTAACTTTTTTTCATAAGAAAATTTGCATTCTGATAATACTATATATATCATTGATTCATGTAAAAAAGATTCAGTAATTTAAAAAATACTGTTTGGGTAAAGACCATGTGATATATGTTTAGTAGATACATTACCTGACCATGACTTCTCTGTCTTTTTTAAAATCCACTTTTTCTCCCTAATATATTTCAGCTTTATTTTTGCCCCTAAATCTTTGATAGGGGAAAAAAAATTGAACTTTATGGTGAAAAATATCTTTACAATTTTATGAATCCATACTTGTTTGTTTACATGCTAAATTCTGTATTCTGAAATTCTTAGAGATTTTGTCTATCATGATATAATGCAGGAAACAGGAAGCTCTATAGGATATGAGCAGAAAGGAACTTAATATAAGAATTCAGTTCCTCAAGGTTAATGGAAGGTCAGAAAGGAGGGCATGGCAGGAGATGTCTCTGTATTACTGGTTCCTTGGTCGCACCTCTATGACTACAATCCAGAGAACAGGTAGTTGCTGCTGTTATGTCTTACATTGCCACAAGTTCCTAAGAACTGTGAAGCTGGTGACTAGACATGCAGTGGTGACTGCCTTTGATATTTACTGATAATTTCCTATTAGGAGGTTAGATGGCTGCTTCTTCACTTCTGCAGTCTAAATCTTGTGCACATGCAATTGTATAATCCTAACATGCCAGCAAAACCCTAGCTGCAAGACGCTTTTGGTTGTTTTGCAAGTTTTGGTGGTTAAGAACAAAACTGCTATGTATATTTGTATACTCAGTTTAACTCAATTTGTCAAATCTTAGGCATAGCATACTGCCTAATGTCTGACATGCAGTAGATAATCAGGAGCTATGTATTCAATAAATTTGGAATGAAAAATTTCCCTTCTTATGAAAGTAGGATAGTATACAGAAACCTCAAAAATTTAGAGTAGTGTAGAATGGGTATTTCTGCTCATATATTCATGACTAATGATTTTTTAAACAGCAACTTCGAAGTATCAATACATGTATTTTAATACATAGATTAATACTATTTCATTCCAAACTTATTTAAAAAATGGTATTAGTGATCATTTCAAATCAGATTTATCTGAACCCAGTTATAGTAGACTGTAGGTCATTATTAGCTAACAGGATCTTGATGTTTTTGTCAAAAACAAAGCTTCCTAAAAGTTTGATTTGTGCTAAATTCATGAAAAATCAGTAAAGTTAACTTTAGATTGGGGAAGAAGGTCACAGATATACTGTATGCTGACTGCTCATTGCAGATGATCCAATGTGTGTGTGTGTGTGTGTGTGTGTATATATATATATGGGTTGAATAATAAGTTCTGTAATTTTATTAGAGTTATACTCAATTTTTAAAAATTAAATTTCTAACTAAAGAATTTCTATGTGGCAGAAAATCTAGTATTTTAATAAAATTTCTCTAGTAATATTATTTCTTATTCTGACAATTTGGTTTATTATGCTTATCAGCATTTGTCTTGAAACAGTCAGTGGTTGTAATCTTATTGTTAGTAAGGGTTTATAAAGGGTCTTTACCTTTTCTGAGACTAACATAAAGGTATGGGGGACATGGATCAGTGAAACAATAGAGGTGGAATATGGCATTAAGAATGAAGAAGAAAGAAAAATCTTGCATTTAGGCCACAGGGTACTGAACAGAGGGAATCAGAATAGAGTGACTGACTGGTGGGCAATGGGATGAGGAAGATAGTTGGCAGATAGTAGGTGGGGAACTATGGGTAACTATGGACCCAGCATTCACTTGGTGTGGAGTTACTAAAGTTGGTCAGTTTACCTTTTGTTCTCTAGTTTAATCATCTCTAAGATTACATTGAGTAGACATTATTTTTGCTTATTTATAAACTGAATCTCCATTGTTTCATTCTGTAATACTGTATTTGTGTTCTGCTTTGTTAAATCGGGCCATAATCCCATTACCATAGGGTCATTGTGACAAGTGATGAAGCTGTGTGTGTAGTTATCATATTAATTCCTCAATAAATTGTGGCTGAGATTATTACACTGGGCTAAGATTATTACACTAAGATTATTATTTATATCTTAGAGTAGATGTACCTGCTGTCTGTATCCCTGCAATTAACTTCTTAGTGCTACCCACTTTTGCCCTGGAGGTTCACTATGGGACACAGATTATAATAGCAGAGAACTGACCTTGTAGGTATAAAAAGAACATAAAACCTTCTAAAGGACTGAGTCCAGAAGGAATGGAACAGATAAACCCTTATTGGGGAGAAATAAGTCACCCCCCCAGAGAAAGGGCTGACTTTCTCTGAGTTTGCTTCTCCTTCACTTCTCTTTGCCATGCATAGCTCTCAGGACTTTTTGCTCCAGGTTTTTTTCCTTATTCAATTATCCAACTATGGAAGCCTTTTCTCTTTCAGGAAAACATAACTATACTATAGCCAGTGTTGTTTTGTCTTTTTTTTTTTTTTTAATATGAATTCAACTAAAATGGAAAGAGAAACCAAAGTGAAATAGAAACACTGCAACTTAAAGATTATCATCCAAGCACCTGGTTTTAATTGGAAGAAACACATTAGAAGCACATCTCATTTCAGACAGTTTACTTTTTAGCCATTCAGTGGCCACATGTGTGGCCAGTGGTTGTCGGATTAAATAATGCAGCTCTGCCACTTTGACTGTTCATGTGAAGATGAGCTCAGGGAGCACAATCCTGCCTCCTCCCCAGGGCCTGCTGGAATTGGTTCTCTTCAGGGCTGATTTTTAACCCTTCTACATTATAGTGTGAAATAATTGGAGGATGATGCATCTTTCTGTGGTGAAAATGCTATTAAATCTAATCAAAATTATATATTTCTAGAATGCTTCATTGCTCATGTATCCATGTGCCTGTCTGTATATTCCCACAAATATTGCCATTAGTTTTAAAATAACCTAAAACCTAGTTAAAGTATTTAGAAAATCCTATTTCTCACTTTTAGTGCTGCTAGTGGGAATGCAAACTGGTCCAACCACTATGGAAAGCTGTGTGGAGGACCCTCAAACTACTAAGATGGAACTACCATTTGGTCCAGTGATATGACTTCTGGGCATCCACAATACAGAAACAGTAATCCAAAAAGATACAAAAACTAATTCAAAAGGAGACATGTACTCCTATACTTATTGCAACACTGTTTATAGTAGCCAGGATATGGAAACAACCCAAATGCCCCCAAACAAATGAATGCATCAAAAGTTGGGGTGTATCTACACAATGGAATACTGTCCAGTTATCAACAAAGACAAGCTTGTATTATTTGCAGCAACATGAATGAAGCTAAAAGGAATTATGCCAGCTGAAATAAGCCAGAAAGAAAAATATACTGAATGGCATCACTTTTATGTGAGATATAGAGAAACCAAACAAAAAGACAAAAGTGTTAAAACTAGCAAACTGATTACAGAACTAAAGCATATAGCAAGGGTGGGGGGAGAGGAAGGGTGGAAGGAGAGATAAATTTAGAAGGGATGAACACAAGGGATCATGATGATGGTTCATGGGTGGTATGGTGGTGGAAGCACTTTGGGGTATACAATGATGTAAGAAAAAAATATATATCAGCAATAAAAGATTAAACTGTTTTCTGGAAATAATTTTTAGGTTGATACTACAATCAAGATGAATTTTAGTAAAGAAAGTCATTCAGAAATCAGTAATGCAGAAGAATGTAGAAACAATAATGATGATAAGGAGGAAAACTATTCTGAGAAAATAAAATTGGCAGACGAGGGATCAAATGAAAATCAAAACATGGTTCAACATCAAATAAATCCTGAATGTTCAGGTAGGATTATCACTAGATATTGAGTAATGATAATTATAGATGACAGGTAAAATATTAGAATTAGATGTTTATATCAGCTAAGTAGAAATAATAAAAGGTGTATTTTTTGTACAAATAGTCAAGCAATAGTTAAATTTATTACCAGGTAGTTAATTCATGATGTGATTATAAATTGGATTATTTTCCTTTTTTATATATCATTTTCTGTGTGCAGAAACAACTATATTTACTTGTAACCTGCTACTTTACTAATTGCTATTATTTCTAATATCTTTTACTGGACATTTTGGGATCTTTTAATGTCTCTGTATAGTGATACTTTTACCTCTTTCTTTCTAATTTGGATAACTTTTGTAGCCTTATCTATTTGCTCTTGCTAGGATTTTCCAACTGACGATACCATATTGAATAGTAATGATGAGAGTGGACAATCTTTTCTTGTTCTTTATCTACGAAGAAAAACTTTAATTTTTTTTTTTTTGCACTGAGGTTCCTTCTATCCCCATTTTATTGAGGGTTGTATCTTGTCAAATGTATTTTCTGTGTGTATAGAGATGATTACATGAGTTCTGTTCTTTTGTTGATGTGGTTTAGTATGTTTGTTGATGTGTGTGTTTTGAGCCATCTTTGCAATGTTGAACTGAATTCTACTTGTTCATGGTATATGATTTTTTTAAATATATTGTTGAATTTGGCTTGAGGATTTTTACATTGTGTTCTTCTGAGGTTGATGTGTAGTTGTCTTTTTTCTTTTTGTGATGTTCTAAGATGTCCACTTATGGAATCACACTAATTCTGACTTCATAGAATGTGTTGGAAAAATTTTCCTCCTATTCAATTTCATGGATGGATTTGAGAAAAGGATATCATGAATTCTTTGACAATGTTAGTAGAATTCACCAGTGAAGCATAGGTTCGGTTCTTTTGTTACTGGGGATGTTTTTGATTAGCTTCAATTTCTTTATTCATGATGGCTGTTCAGGTTTTCTGCTTCTTCCTGGAATGTTTTATACTTCTTGGAATATTATATACTTCATAGAAGTTTTTAATTTCTTGAAATTGCCCAATTTGTTGCCATAATACTCTCTTATGATCCTTTATGTTTCTGTAGTATCTATTGTAACTTCTTTCAGTTCTGATTTTATTTTTTGTTCTCTATTCTTTGTGCGTCTGACTAAAAGTTTGCCTATTTTGTTAATTTTTCCAAGGAATTGCCTCAGTTTTATTGATATTTTAAATTATTTTTAATTGTTAGTTTCTTAATTTTTGCTTTATTTTTATTATTTCTTTTCCTGCTACTGGCTTTGGTTTTGTTTTCCTCCTTTTCCCAGTTCTTTTAGGTGTAAGTTTATTTTTTTTTTTTTTCATTGTGGTTCTTCTTATTTCCTGCAGTATACTTGTATTGCTCTAAACTTTCTCTCTTAGTATTATTTTTGTTCTCTTTCCTAGGTTCTGGCAAGTCCTATATCTTCATTGTCATTCCTCTTTGGGTAATTTTTGATTTCATCTTTGATTTCCTTACTGACCCAGTAATTTTTTATAGAATGTTGTGAAAAGGGATACAAATAGGAAAAGAGGACCTGAAGCTATCATTATATACAGACGATATGATTCTTTATGTAGAGAACCCCAAAACATCTACAGAAAAACTTCTTGAAATGAAAGAACAGTTCAGTAAGGTAGCCGGTTACAAAATCAACACACAGAAGTCAGTAGCCTTTCTATATGCAAAAAGCCAAGAAGAAGAAGAAGAAGAAGAAGAAGAAGAAATTTAAAATGTCATCCCATTTACCACTGCACCCAAAGCAATTAAATACCTGGGAATAAACCTAACAAAACACGTGAAAGAGCTATACAAAGAAAACTTTAAAACACTGCTAAAAGAGGGCCGGGCACGGTGGCTCGTGCTTGTAAGCTTCAGCCTATGAAGTGGCCGGGGCTAGGGATCGCGGTTCGAGTCCTGTCTGGGGCACGTAGTGAGACCTAGTTTCAAAAAAATAGCTGGGCATGGTTGGTGCGCGCCTGTCATCCCAGCTACTGGGGAAGCTGAGGCTGGGGATTGCTTGAGTCTGTGGTACTCCAGGCAACAAGAGCCTGCAGTTCCACGGGCAAAAATAGCAAGACCTACTCTCAAAAAAACAACAAGAACAAAAAAAAAAAAACACTGCTAAAAGAGATAGAGGAAGACATAAGGAAATGGAAAGACATCCCCTGCTCATGGATTAGAAGAATTAGCATCATCAAAATGACCATCCTTCCCAAAGCAATCTACAGATTCAATGAAATCCCTATAAAAATTCCAACGACATTCCTTAAAGAGATAGAAAAACAATTACAGAAGTTCATATGGAATAACAAAAGACCTCAAATATCAAAAAGCCTCCTAGCCAAAAAAAGAAAGAATGGAGGCCTAACTATTCCAGACTTGAAGTTATACTACTAAAGCCATAATAATTAAAACAGCATGGTACTGGTACAATAACAGACAAGCAGACCAATGGAACAGAATTGAGTGCCCAGAAATTAAACCACACATGTGTAGTCAACTAATATTCGACAAAGGAGGGAAAAATTTACATTGGAACAAAGACAGTCTCTTCAATAAATGGTGCTGGGAAAATTGGACTAAAACCTGCAAAAAAACAAGACAACATTCTCACACCATTCACAAAAACCAACTCAAAATGGATAAAAGACTTAAATGTCAGACCTGAAACCATAACATACATAGAAGAAAACCTGGGCAAAGCCCTCCATGAATTTCAATTCAGAAATCCCTTTCTAGAAACATCTACAGATGGCAAAAAAATGAAGGAAAACATAAACAGATGGGACTACATCAAACAAAAAAGCTTCTGTACAGCAAAAGAGATAACAGAAAAAGCTAAAAGAAGCCCATCGGAATGGGAAAAAATTTTTGCCCTCCACATGAGTGATAAGGGTTTAATAACAAAGATCTACAAGGAACTTACACAATTAAACAAAAACAAAACAAGAAATCCAGTCAAAAAATGGGGAGAAGAACTAAAAAGACACTTGTCCAAAGAAGAAATACAAATGGCCAACAGGCACATGAAAAATTGTTCAATGTCACTAGCAATAAGGGAAATGCAAATCAAAACCACAATGAGATACCACCTTACACCAGTGAGAATGGCGCACTTTAAAAAAACAGGCAACAACAAGTGCTGGCGTGGATGTGGAGAGAAAGGAACACTCTTACACTGCTGGTGGGAATATAAACTGGTCCAACCACTATGGAAAGAGGTGTGGAGGACCCTCAAACTAATGAAAATGGAACTACCCTTTGACCCAACAATCGTTCTTCTAGGAATCTACCCAAAGGAGACCTCAGTATGGGTACAAAGGGACACCTGCGCCCACATGTTTATTGCAGCACTATTTATAATTGCAAGGACGTGGAAACAACTCAAATGTCCCAAAACCGATGAATGGATGAAAAAGATGTGGTATATATACACAATGGAATATTACTCATCAATTAAAAATGACAAATTAGATGAATTTATGATAACATGGACACACCTAGAAGAAATCATATTAGCAGAAACAAGTAAAAAAGATAAAGACAGATGCCAAATGGTTTCACTATTATATGGGACTTGGGAAAAATAAACAAAAAGCTATGAAGAAAAGTCAAAAACAGAAAAAAAAAAAGAAAAAAGAAAAAACTAACAACCAAATTGAAGTACACAACTCCAGGTGGGGGTGGGGATGGGACAGAGGGACAGAGGGAGGGTGGGGGCATGAATCCTGGGAATTTCAAAGATGTGAAATTTATATTTAAATAAATTATTTGATGTTTTAAAAAAATGTTGTTTATTCAATATAGGTTTGTAAATCCCCCCTCTTTCTTTTAATTGTATACTTTTATGATCTCAAAAAATACTTGATATGATTTCAGTCTTTATGAATTTATTGAAACTTTTCATGCCTTAACATATGGTCTGTTCATGAGAATGTCCTGTGGACACTTGAAAAGAATATGTATTCTCTTGTTTTTGGGTAAAATGCTTTTGTAAATAAAATTTTTTTTGTATATATATTAAATCCATTTCATTTATTTTTTTTCATTTAAGGAACTTGTTTCTTTGTTGATTTTCTGTCTGGTTGATCTGTGCATTGCTGTAAGTAGGATCTTGTGTTATTGTTAATCCCACAGAGCTGTTAATGTTTGCTTTATATATTGAGAATGCTATGTTAGGTTCATATATATTAATTCATATTTCTTCCTGTTGTTTTGATCACTTTATCAGTATAAAATGCCTATCTTTGACTTCAAGTTCATTTTAATGTAAGTATAGTCATTCCTGCCATTAAAAATATTTCAGTGAAAAAAATTTTTCAATGACTTGGAGTACTAGTTTCTATCCCTACACTTTTAAGTCTATGTTTGTCTTTATAGTTTACATGTATTTCTTTGTAATAAGGATCTAGATGGTTTTTGCTTTTTAATTCATCCCACTACTCTGTGCCTTTTGATTGGTGAATTCAGTCCATTTGCATTTAAGGTGATTGTTAATATACGAGACTTGCTAATATTAGTTTGTCTTGTGTTTTTTGGTTCTATTTCCTTGTTCAATTTTCAGTCTTTTTTTTTTTGATGGAACTCTTTCAGTATTTTTTTGTATGAGTGACCTAGAGTTGGCAAACCTCTTTAGCTTTATGTTTGTCTAGCTTGGTCTTCATTTATCATTCATATCTGAGAGTCTTTCAGGATATAGTATTATTGGCTGGAAAGTTTTATCTGCATTTTGAATATGTCATTCCATTCTTTTCATGCATGTAGGATTTTTGCCTAGAAGACTGATGGAAACCTGATCGGAGTACTTGTACAAGTTACCTGCCTTTCTTCCACTGATTGCCTTTAGTATTCTTTCTTTGTCTTACATTCTTGATAGGTTTGCTGTTAGGTGTCTTGGTGTAGGTCTCTGCCTTTAGATAATCAGGTGTTCAAGGCAAGGCTGTCCACTCTCACCACTGGTTTTCAATATAATCCTGGAAGTCCTAGCTAGAGCAATCGCAACAGAATAAGGCAAGAGAAGGACATACAAGGAATCCAAACAAGGGAAGAAGAATTAAAATTATCACTGTTTGCAGATGACATGATCATGTATATAGAATGCAAATTGGTTCGGCCACTATGGAAACCTGTGTGGAGGACCCTCAATTACTGAAAGTGGAACTACCGTTTGATACATCAATCTCACTTTTGTGAATCTACCCAAAGCCCACAAAAACACGAATTCAAAAAGATGCCTGTACTCGGAAGTTTATTGCTATTTACAGTAGCCAGGATACGGAAACAACCCAAATATCCCAAAACAGATGAATGGATCTGAAAGTTGTGATATATCTACACAATGGACTATTATTTATCAATTAAAAAATACCAAACTTGATGCCTTTGCGATAACATGGATGGACCTAGAAGGAATCATGCTAACATAAATAAGCCAGAAAGATGAAAAGAAATATTAGATGATCTCACCTACATGCAGAAGGACAAGAAAAATGTAAAACTGTCAGCAGAACTGAAGCATAGAGCAAGAAAGGGGGAGGGAGTAAACTTGGGAGGGATGGGCACAAGAGATTAAAATGCTGGTTCATGGGTGACAAGGTTGTGGGAGAACTTTGGGGTAGACAATCATGTAAAAAATATGTGCAATCAATTAAAATTTAATAAAAAAAGATAACCAAGTGTTCTGTTAGCTTCTTGTACGTGTATATCCAGTTGCTTCTCCAGGTTTTAGAACTTTTCAACTGTTATTTGTCTGAATAAATTTTCTGTTTTCTCGCTCTTCTCCTTCTGGATACCTATTATCTTTTGTTATGAGTTTTTAAATTTAAACTTTTTTTTTCTGATTTCTTGAATACATATTATTTTTATGTTGTTTTCCCTAATGGAGTCAGATAGTTCCTGTAGTTTTTCTTCATTGAAAAAAATATGTTGTTTTGCTTTTCCATTTTAGTGATTTTGGATTACTGTTATTGAGCTTACTGATGCAGTCTTCTACTTAATCTATTCTTTTTCTATAGCTTTCAGTAGTGTCCTTGAGCTCATCTATTGATTCTTTCACATTCTAAATTTTGTTATTTTCTTATTTAAAGCTTCAGTTTTACCTTGTGCTTTTTTCTTGAGCTCATTATTTTGTTGTCCTTAGTTTCGTTGTATCTCCTCGATTAGCTTTTTTGAGTTCTCTTGCATCAATTTGACTGCTTGCTTTTGCTTTCTTTAATGCTAAGATTTATGAGTCCTTTGAAAAGGACCTTGTTGTCTCAGCTGTAACATAGAGATAAATGTCTATTTCACAGCATTCTTATGAAAAGATACATATGAAAGTACCTTTTAAATCAAGACAAATGATACTAATGTTATTAACATTTGTTGAATGAAAGTGAAAATAAAAACAAAACAGCTTTATGATTTCATTAAATTTAAAATTTATTTCTACTTTAAACACAATATAGATAAACCTGAGTTAATATATCCTAAACTTCAAGATGCTGTTCAGAAGATGAAGAAGCTTGATAAAATATTGGTGAGGAGACAAAATAGAGAAAAAGAAATCAAGAAGCAAGGTCTAGAATTGAGAATAAAACTATGGGAAGAACTTAAGGTAAGAATTCTAAAACCATATGTTGACATGTAAGAAACAATTTCCTCTTAGGATATTAAAGCCTGGACTGTGATAGTGTTAATGAGGTCTGCTTTTATTTATTTATTTCATGGATGGAGTGACAGTGATGTATATATATGTTACAGAAGACATATCTTTTGGAATGTGAGGAAGGTATGCTGTGTTGGAACTGAAGAAGGTAATTGCGGTATTTCAGTTGTTCGTCACTTGCTGCACTGTGGTGTTCATTCCCTTTGGAAAACCCAGCAGACTTCTCTTACAGGATGGGTCTCATCTGTCTCTGGCATAGGAAGTATTTGATGCCTACTTACAACTATATCTGTTCCAACTATATGTGTCTTCCTATTCTTCAGCAAGTTTACATTTTAGAGATAAATATACAAATGCAGAAAATATTAACTCTCTGGTTACCATTATCATTTGAATGAACTTTTGTGAACAACAAGTGGGAGAGTTCTCAGTTTTTTGTGCTGATCAAGATAGCTTCAGGAAGCTGTAAAATGCCTGAGGTCTGGGATCATGCTTTACTTCCTTCTGTCTCAATAAATTTCTAGCTCAACTCATTTCCTTGTCATTATTGAACCTCTTATTCTCTCTGAGGATTGGCACTGACTTGATGTATAGCTATTGATTCATAGTTGAACTTTATCTGTCAAAGAGCACTTTTAAAGTCAGGAACATTGTAAAAAAAAAAATAAAGTCAGGAACATTGTGATAGCTGTTGGTTGATTTTGGTAAACTTGTCCTTAATCTGACTTCTGAGGAAATTTCCTAGCTGACAATATGTATTAATAATGAAAAAGTTAAAAGGGTTGCCAGTAAGACCATTGGGATAGATCTAAAGCAACATAAAAATACAGTGCTTCAAACTAGCGAAATAATTTGTGTACATTTTAGCACAAAAAGTCTGTAACTTATTCTTATTGAATGTCTGCAAGTTTTTATTTTTGGAGAAACAAAATAGAATGCAGCATTAATCTTGAAATATCTGAAATTATAATTTGATGGTCACTCATCAAATGGGTAGCCTTTGGATTATACATTAGTTACAGAAATATTAAATGGAAACTTAAGAAGCTTGAAGCCAGGTAATTATCATTAATGGTAGACATATACTCTAACTACTTGGGAATACTAACAGAATTTTATGAAAATAGGAAATATGTGATTTCCTAACTAAAGAAGTAGAAATTGTCTAAGCCTTCTTGTTTGTATTTATCACATAAACTTGTTCATATGATTGTAAACCATGTTAGAATTTAAAATAAATCAGTGAGCTTAATTGCTTTCTTTCCCTATGCATAAACTTTAATTTCTCTTTCATTAGTCTGCAAAAAATAGTGACGCTTTGCAAAGTAATGAGGAGATGGAAAATACAAGAAAGTTTCTAGCTTTGGCTACTGCATCAGAAGAAATTGTTGGTGAGTGAAATTGATTTGCTTTAGTTTTTATCTCCCAGTCATAGAATATTTAAAGTAAAAGTCCCAGTTCAATGGTTGTTTATTTATTTATTTTTTTCTATGAGTTTAAGTTTTCTCTAGGGGCAATGATCACATTTGGTAGGATTACATAAATCTACCCTGACCTTGAATATGCTTCAGTATCTTCAAAGGTGAAAGGGACAGGACACTGAATAATCAGGAAATAGACAGTATGTCTATTTGACCTTATTTTCTGCATGTCTTCGATGCCTAGTTTATGCAGTACTTCCTAACTGCCTTGAATCTTACCTTAAGGATTCTCATTCTATCTTCTGTAACCCCTTCAAAAAATTACTTATCTTTCTTATTTCCTGTTCTCTTTCAGTCCTGCTTTTTGAGACCAGTCAATTAACTCTGCACTTATTTTTCTACTTCCCTTTTTGTTCTGTGTACATATATTTGTGATATTTCCCCTACTGTTTTCCTTTCTTCCTCTTTCTCCTCTCATCCTTAACCTGTCTCCTCTTTTTCCTTCTTTTCCAAAAGTCTATGAAGTACCTTTAGTTTACTAAAATTTTTTAGTGGTAAAAAATCTAGGAATTGGGAGGTAGTTGGTATTTTTTGTCAGGACTCTTGGATTCCTCTTAACCCATTTAAGTGGTTGTTTGGTATTACTTGGGCATTAGACTTATTTCAAGCAGGAGTCCCTGATTTATCTGATAATCCTTAAATTTATTTGTCTTTTATGATGTGAATGTTTAGCATTTTAGAATTTTAAGAACTTGAATCAGGCTACTGCAACTCTTTAGCATGGGCTTTGATGTGGATGAAATTCCTTCAGTTTGTTCTTTTCTAGATCTGGTATTGGGAATTCAGATTTACTTGGGTCTATCTTGGTTCAGAGGGAGGATGATGCCAACCTGTGCAATGAGTTCAGTAAATGTCCTCTCAAAATTTATGTCTACTTGGAATCTCAGAATGTAATCTTATTTGGAAATAGAATCTTTGCAGATGCAATTAGCTAAAATGAAGTTATATTGGGTTAGACTAGACCGTAAATCCATTGGTGGATATCCTTATAAGAAGAGAAGAGAACATATGGAGATGCAGAGATATAATCACACATAGAAGAAAACAGTCAGAGATTGGAGTGATGTAACTATAAGCTAAAGGATGTCAAAGATTTCTGTGAACCACTACAGACTATAAGGAGGTGAGGGAGGATATTTCCCTAAATACTTCAGGCAAGCATGCCTTGCCATCTTAGATGTCCAACTTCCAGTAATGTTAGAGAATCAATTCATGATGTTTTCAGTCACCCAACCCATAATACAGTGCAGACTGTAACATAAATTGTTGCAACAAAAACAACAGATTGTTCTGTTAATCTTAGTGCAGGCACCAAAGATAAAAATGAAGGAGCAACCCTAAACATCTTATCCCTAGCAAATATGATATAGAGTGTAGGCAAAGCTAGACATGGTCCCAGAGGTCTCCCACCAAATGCAATCACCTTAGTTGAGGTCCCATTCGTCATAGACTTGTGACAAATAGTTATTGCTATGTCCTTCAAATTAATGGTCCTCAGAATCAAGAACATAATAAACTGATCATTGTTTCATACCACAAGGTAAAAAAACTTTATTTTGAAATAATTTTAAACTTACACAAACACTTCAGAATAAACCACAGAGTCCTGTATGATTCTTCTTTTGAAGTTAATCTCTTTCTAACCATAGTACAATGATCAAAACTTAGAAATTAACATTGGATACAATACTGTTAATTAAACTTCTTAAAATTTCACCAGTTTTTACATTAATGACTTATCTTCTAGTATGCAATTCATGATCCCATATTGTACTTTTACTTGTTGTATGTCCTTCATCTTCTTCAGTGTGTAGTAGATATTCAGTCTCATGATTTTGACACATTTGGAGAGTATTCATTGTTATTTTGTAAAATATTACATAATTTTAATTCATTTGATATTTTCTCTTGATTACATGGATGCAATGCATTTTGGTCAAGGATACAGCAGAAGTTAGGTGTTTTGTTAATCATATTTCAGTTCCCTAATGCTGACATGTCTTATTACTGGTGACATTAACTTGAAAAACTGGCTTAAGGTGGTACCTTCTGACTTTCTTCACTGTAAGGTTGCTGTTTTTCCTTTTGTAATTAATAAATATCTTGAAGGAGAAACTTAAAGACTACACAGATAATCCTTTTTTCCTCTCAAACTTTTGCCCATTGATTTTAGCATCCATCAATCAATCTTTCCTGCAGTAATTGTTAGTATATGCCGCTAAATTATAGGTGATTTTTAAATGTAACAGTATATAAACTAAAATGATTTACACCAATTGCTTCTCAGCTGTTTGGCTAAGATCAAGTGGAAACATTTTTATCAGCATTATATTTTTAAATTTTAAATAATTTAATATATATGTAATTATTTCAAATTTTGTAATTCCCGAGCTCTCCCTTCCCTGATCATTCCTCCCCTCACCTACCCTCTCCCCCCCACTGAATTGTGTACCTCAATTTGGTTTTTAGCTTGTTTTGACTTTTCCTCCTGACATTTTGTTTGTTTTTCCTATGTCCCATATATTAGTGAAACCATTTGGGTTCTGTCTTTTTCTTTCTGACTTGTTTCTGCTCATATGATTTTTTACTATGTACATCCATGTTATCAGAAATTTTTCATCTGTCATCTTTTTCATCCATTCGTCTATTTTAGGACATTTGGGTTCCTTCCATGTCCTTGCAATTATAAATAGTGCTGCAGTAAACATCCGAGTACAGGTGTCCCTTTGTATAAGTATTGAGGTCTCCTTTGGATAGATTCCCAGAAGAGCAATTGCTGGATCAAATGGTAGTTCCATTTTCATTAGTTTGAGGGTCCTCCACATTGCTTTCCATAGTGGCTGGACCATTTTACATTCCTACTAGCAGTGTATGATTGTTCCTTCCTCTCTACATCTCCGCCAACACTTGCTGTTGCCTGTTTTTTTGATGTGGGCCATTTTTATTGATGTACGGTGGTATTTTGTTGGCAGCCAGACACAAGGTCTGAGAAATGAATTTACAGGAGAGATTTACCCAGCCACCACTGGGGGCCTAGTGGAGATGGTTAGGTTTCTTTTTGTTTTGTCTGTTGTCTCTTTTGCTATACAGAAGCTCTTTAGTTTGATGTAGTCCCAGCTGTTTATGTTTTCCTTCATTTTTTTGCTGGTTATAGATGTGTCCAGAAATGGATTTCTGAATTGTAATTCATGGAGGGTTTTGCGCAAGTTTTCCTCTATGTATTTTATGGTTTCAGATCTTACATTCAAGTCTTTTATCCATTTTGAGTTGGTTTTTGTACATGGTGTTAGGGAGATGTCTTGATTCATTTTTTGCATGTCTTGATCCAGTTTTCCCAGGACTATTTATTGAAGAGACTGTCCTTGTTCCAATGTAAGTTTTTCACTGCTTTGTCAAAGATTAGTTGAATGTGTATGTGTGGTTTTATTTCAGGGCACTCAGTTCTGTTCCATTGGTCAGATTGTCTGTTTTTGTACCAGTGTCAGGCTATTTTAATTACTATTGCTTTGTAGTATAATTTAAAGTCTGAATAGTAATACCTCCATTTTCTCTCTTTTTTTTTTTTCCCGGATATTTCTTGATATTTGATGTCATTTGTTATTCCATATGAATTTCAGTAATTTTTTTCTATCTTTTAAAAAAATGTCATTGGAATTTTTATAGGGATTGCGTTGAATCTGTAGATTGCTTTTGGTAGGATGGCCATTTTGATGATGTTAATTCTTCCAATCCATGAGCAGGGATTGTCTTTCCATTTCCTTCTGTCTTCTTCTAGCTCTTTTAGCAGTGTTTTAAAACTTTCTTTGTATAATTCTTTCATGTATTTTGTTAGGTTTATTCCCAGGAATTTTATTTTTTTCGGTGCGATGGTAAATGGGGTGGTTTTCTTTTCTTTTTTTTTTTTTTTTTAATTTCTTCTTCTTCTGCTTGACTTTTGACATATAGAAAAGCTACTGACTTCTGTGTGTTGATTTTGTAATCCGCTACCTTACTGAACTGGTTTGTTGTTTCAAGTAGTTTTTCTGTAGTTTTTTTGGGTTCTCTACGTAAAGAATCATATCGTCTGCATATAATGATAGCTTCAGTTCTTCTTTTCCTATTTGTATCCCTTTTATGTCTTTCTCTTGCCTTATGGCCTTAGCTAGTACTTCCAATACAATGTTAAAAAGTAGTGGAGAGAGTGGGCATCCTTGCCTGGTTCCAGATCTTAATCAAAACGACTTTATTTTTTAAATTTTTAAAATTTTTTTATCTAGGATGATGTTTGCTATAGGTTTGTCATAGATGGCTTTTATTATATTGAGGTATGTTCCTTTTATCCCCAGTTTTTCGAGAGCTTTTATCATGAACGGGTGTTGGACTTTCTCTGCATCTATTGATATGATCATGTGGTTTTTGGTTTTCTCTTTGTTGATATGGTAATTATGTAATTGATTTCTGGATGTTGAACCATCCCTGTGCCCTGGGATAAAACCCACTTGGTTATGATGAATAATGCTTCTTAGGAGATTTTTTTTTTTAAATAATTCAAAAAATTTTTTGTGGGAAGAAAACAAGTTACATAGATAGGTATACATATTACAATACCATAATTACAAAATTATAACCATGCAAAATATATTATTTACTGATGTGTGATTTAAAAGTTTCAAATACCACTGGCATGGCAAGCGTCAGATCCAGTGTACTAATTATTATTTCTGGGAATGTATAATGGGGAATAGGATAGAAGTGATATCCACAGAAAATGTCAACTTGAATAATGCTTTTTATGCACCATTGGATTCGATTTGCCAAGATTTTGTTTAAGATTTTTACATCCGTGTTCATTAGGGAAATTGGTTATTAGTTTTCTTTCTTAGTGCTGTCTTTATTTGATTTTCATGTGTGATGCTTACTTCGTAGAATGTGTTTGGCAGTTTTCCCTTTTCAAGTTTTTGCAAAATTTTTAGTAATGCAGGCATTATTTCATCTTTGAATGTCTGGAAGAATTTGTTTGTAAAGACCTCTGATCCTGGGCTCTTGTTTTTTGGGAGAATTTTGATACTGCTTTGATTTCGCTGGTTGTGATTGGTTTAAGTTCTCTGTTTCTCCTTTGTTCAATTTTAGGTGGCTGTATCTTTCTAAGAATCTATCCATCTCGTCCAGGTTCCTGTATTTGTTTGCATATAGATAGGTGTTCATAGTAATCTCTGATTATCCTTTGGATTTCTGCTGTGTCTGTTGCAATTTCTCCTCTTTCGTTTGTGATCCTGCTTATATGAGTGCACTCTCTTCTTTTCTTTGTGAGCTTTGCAAGGGGCTTATCAGTTTTATTTATTTTTTTCAAAGAACCAGCTTTTGGTTTTGTTGATCTTGTGGATAGTCTTTGGTTTCTAGATAATTTATTTCTCCTTTTATTTTTATTATTTCTTGTCTTCTGCTGTTTTTTGGATTTTCTGTTGCTCCTCTACTTATTCAAGTTGGTACATTAGGTTATTTTTTGGTTAGTTTCTTGGTTTTTGATATGAGCCTGTATTACTATGAACCTTCTTCTTAGAACTGCTTTTGCTGAGTCCCAGACATTTTGGAATCTCTTTTGCGTCTTGTCATTTTTTTCAAAGTAGGTTTTAATTTCTTTGATTACCCTTTCTTCATTTAGTAGCCTATTGTTCAATCACCATGTATTGAACACTTTTCTTGCTTTCTTTGCATTGTTAATTTTTAGTTTGATGCCTTTATGATCTGAGAAAAAAGTGGGCTTTATTTTAATTTTTGTGTGGTTATTCAAGTTTGCCTTGTGTCCTAGTAGGTCAATTTTAGAGAAGGATCCATCTGCATTTGAAAAGAAAGTGTGTTTTTTTCCTTAAGGGTGCAGTGTCCTGTAGATATCTGTTAGGTCCATTTGGTCGAGGTCTTCCTTTAAAACTTTTGTGTCCTTGTTTAGTTTCTGTTTTGTTGATCTGTCCTTTGGTGAGAGTGGGGTGTTAAAGTCTCCTACTACATATGTGTTTTTGCCAATATTTCAGTTCTAGCTAGTAGCTGTCTTACGAATATTGGTGCTCCCTCATTTGGTGAATATATGTTGATAATTGTTATGTCTTTTTGTTGGATTGACCCCAGAACCATTAGGTAGTGACCATTATTATCCTTTTTAACTATTTTTATTTTGAAATCTGCTTTGTTTGCTATGAGAATGGCTACCCCTGCCTTTTTTGGGGGGGCATTTGCTTGTTGCAGCTTTGTTTCCCATCCTTTTGCCTTCAATCTATGCTTATCTTTAGGGATTAAATGTATTTCCTGGAGGCAGCAGAATGTTGGGTTCTGTCTTTTGATTTTTTTCTTCTATCTTCTTACTTTGTTTCTTCATTCTATTTATGTATCCTCTAGTGTGCTGATTAGTTCTTCTATTCTGCTTTCATGGCTTTTCCTTGCATTTTTTAAGCTCTTCTATTGCTCCTCTTATAAACTGTATCTTCTTCAGTTTCTTATTTAGGGTTTCAATCTCAGTCTTCTGTTCTTCAATGATATTTCTTTTTGTTGCATTCTTTTTCTATATTTTTCTACTTCTCTTCTTAGCTCATTCTAAGATCTTTCCCTTGTCTCTTTGAGTGCTTTTATCATGTTGTGTCTGAATTTTTTATCTGACGTATAGACATTCCTTCAATGTTGTCCTTCTTGGTTTCTGGAGATTGTTTATCCTTTGGTGATGAATTGTTTCCCTTTGGGCTAACTTGAGTATTTGTATTTTTCTTTCTTCCCATGTTTTCTCTTCAGTCTTGCTCTACATATTGAGCAACAACTGCTCTAGTATTAGTTGACATGTTGATGTCTACCAGGTTGTAGTTAATTCTGCATTTGTGCCTGGATTATTTCTTGCTTCTGTTGGCTGTTTTGGGGGATAAGTTCATTTTCTTGTCTGTGCTGGTGCTGCTGTGCGGCACTGGTACTTCTGGGCTATGGATTCTGCACTGATATCCTGCAGATCCCCTCTTCAGTCTGGCTCTCTGAGAGCTGCTAGGCTGCTGGGCTGGTAAACCTGTCTTTGCTGGAATATTCGAGCAGCTAGAGTCTTTTGATATGCAGATTCCAAGCTCTTACCTGCAGTTACCATGGAGACCGCAGCTGTGAAGGGACTGGAGGCGGACTGGAGGCAGACAGAGGCTCCCTTGGGCTGTGGACTCTGCCCTGATATCCTGCAGATCCCTTCTGCAGTTTGACTCTCTTTACATCAGCATTATTTTAAATGAGTATTCACTATATGGTGGTATTCCCACTTGTTTAATTGTTACCCTGCTGTTATACTTTTAGATTATTTCTTTCACACTGTCATACTTTTAGAGTCTTTCGTTCATTTTTCAATTATACATAATGCTAGAATAGCATCTTTAGGAGATGATTCCATTATTACCTTCTGTGGTGGTCAGACATCCCCCCTCGCCCCGCATTCACTCCCCGCCAGAGCTATCCAAGTCAAATCACTAGGAGCTGTTAATGCTCTCTTATTTGGGAAAGTGTCTTTGCAGATGTGATTATGTTAATGATCATAAAATGAGCATATAATCTTGGCATATGAATGTAGGTCCTAAATCCCAACATAAATATACTTTTATGGGAGAGACAAAGAAATGAGGCATAGAGAAGAGGAGAAAGGGATGTAAAATGGAAGTAGAAATTGGATTGATGTGGTTTTAAGCTAAGGAATACTCCCAACCATCAGAAACTGGAAGAGACAAAGAACAGAGTCTCACCTAGAACCCTTGAAGAAATGTGCCCTGACACCTTGATTTCAGATTTCTTGCCTCCAGAACTGTGAGAATGATTTTCCAATGTTTTAAGTCACCTAGTTTGTGTTAATTTGCGATAGCAGCTATAGAGAAGCAATGCATCTTTGAATAAATTCTTGCAAGAGAAACTACTTTGTTAAAGGCATTGGTCTTTTAAAATACTTTTGTCCATATTGACTTATTGAAAGGTAATATCAATTCTAGAGTGTGAGGAACATGGCTCTGTGGTAGAGAGTGTGCCTTGCCTGTATGAAAGGTAATACCAATTTAGACTCCCATCAACAGAGTATCTGAGTATTGTTTTCCTATACCCAGGCAACAATGAGCTTTGTAATTGTGTTAAAGATTTATTTATTTAAAATAGAACCACAATGATTTGTATCTTTCTGGTTATTAGTGGTTGAATATTTTTTGTTTATTTTATGGATTATTTATTCTTTTATAAAGTGAGGTATTCCTTTTACTGAATTAAGGTACTTTTTCTGGGATAATTTTAAAAGTTGTTGTTTATTGAGGTAACATTGGTTTAAAGCATCCTGAATGATTTATAATATAGGTTTGTGGCTTTTAGGTGTATATTACTTCATCATACTCCTCCTCCGTAGTCCATTGGGTATCCTTATCCCTTTTCCCTTACTCTCCCATTCTGGAAGCCTCATTTCTTCAGTCAGATTTTTAGGGTTTGTTTTGGGTTAGTTGTGTTTATTCCATTATATTTCAAATATGAGTGAAATCAGAGAGTAGTTGAATTGTCTTTTTCTTGAAGCACTCCTTTACATAGTAAGGACAGTAGTAATTTGATTGTCATAAATATTTTGAACAGTTTTTCTAACTCTTTTCTTTGGTTTTGTACTCTTTGCTTTATGAATTTAACTTTAGTTAATAATTTATGTTATTGGTAGTTGTTGCTGGCTTAAAAAAGCCTTTTCTAATGTAAGATTATATAAATATGCACTTGTGTTTTTATTTATTGTAGTTTTTAAATTGACAATGTTGGTATACAGCATCATATATAATTATCATATATAATTGTATATAATATACAACATCATATATAGGTTCATACCTCTTCAAATGTATGTTACCCACAACACACTCATGATCAGTGTATCCACAGTCTTCTAGCATAGCCCCTCCATACTTTGCTCTCCACTCCAGAAGGCCACTCCTGGTGGCCTCAGTTCTGCAGTTGGATTTTTAGGGTTTATTTTGGCTTGGTTGTTTCATTTAGCTTGGCTTGTTTTATTTCCCCATATTTTGCATAAAATGACACCTTCTGATGTTTGTCTTTCTCCTTATTTGCTTAGCATAATCCCTTCTAGTTCCATCCATGTTGTCGCAATGGTGAGGTTTCATTTTTTTTTTTTTCACTGCTGAATAGTATTCAATTGTGTATATATACAATCTGGTTTACAACATTGTATACGATTTAGAGGTATAAGATCACATCCTTCAGATGTATGTTATCAAAACACATCTACCACCAAAGTGCCAAAAGTCATGCTACCTCCCTACTTTGCTCCCTTTTGACTCCCTCTGATAGCTTCAATTCTACAGTCAGAGTTCTTAGGTTTGTTACTAGTTTATCTGACCCTTTGTTTTCTTTCTCTATATTCCATATATAAGTGACACCATCTTTTTCCTTCTGACTTACTTGGCTTAACATAATCACTTCCTATTTCATCCGTGTTATTGCAAATGGCAAGAGTTGATTATTATTATTACTAATAGCTGGAAAGTATAAACCACATCATCCTAGTCCACTCATCCATTTTAGGGCTCTTCATTTGTTTCCATCATTTGGCTATTGTAAATATGCTGAAATGAATATGAGTGCATATATCCATTTAAATGAGTGTTTTTCATTCTTTGGATGTATATCTAGCAGTGAAATTGCTGGACCATATGGTTTATCTTTAATTTTTTGAGAAATCTACATTCCAACCAACAGTGTACAAGGATCCCTATCACCGTATCTTTTCCAACACTTGTTCCTGTCCTGTAGATATAGGCCATTCTCATAGGTGTAATATTGTATACTCCATTTTCTTAATCTTCTTATGTGTCATTGGGTACTTTAGTAGTTTCCAGAACTTGGCCATTGTAAATAGTGCTACAGTGAACATAGGAGTTCATAAGTCCCTTCATTGAAGACATTTTGTTAATATACTTGGAATTTATTTTGCTGTCATGTACTGGATAATGCATAGATTTTTCCCCCCATCTGTTGGCTGGTTATACCAAGACATTTTTTGAAAAAATAATCTGTTTTCAAGCTAATTGAAAATATGCCTTTAATTTATTTATCTATTTTAAAATAATATATATATATATGTATTTATATTTCACATATTTGTATTCTCCGGCTTTCACCCACCACCTCATCTCCCTAACCACTCCAACTTATCTCCCCCGCACCCCCACCGAGTTGTATACTTTAGTTTGGTTGTTAGCTTGTTTTGACTTCTCCTCCTGTCCTTTTGTTTGTTTTCCCTATGTGCCATATATTAGTGAAATTATCTGGTTTCTGTCTTTTCTGCTAATATTATTTCTTCTAGGTATATCCATGTTATCTTGAATTCATCGAATTTGTTATTTTTAATTGATGAGTAATATTCCATTGTATATATATAGTACATCTTTTTCATCCATTTATCTGTTTTAGGACATTTGGGTTGCTTCCATGTCCTTGCAATTATAAATAGCGCTGCAATAAACATCCGAGTATAGGTGTCCCTTTGTATAAGTATTGAGGTCTCCTTCGGGTATATTCCCAGAAGAGCAATTGCTGGGTCAAATGGTAGTCCATTTTCATTACTTTGAGGGTCTTCCACACTGCTTTCCATAGAGGCTGGACCAGTTTACATCCCACTAGCAGTGTAAGAGTGTTCCTTTCTCTCCACATTCCTACCAGCACTTGTTGTTGCCCTTTGTTTTTAATATGGACCATTCTTACTGGTGTAAGTTGATCTCTCATTGTTGTTTTGATTTGCATGAAAAGCTACCTTTATCATTCACTAGTTAGCTTATTTCTAATTTTTTATTTTATCCCTTCCAATATTTTTGTCTGTATTGATGATTTTAGTATCATCGTATTTTTATTATTATAGCATTTTCATTAGGGCTGGTATATTGTCGTCTCTTTCAGAATAGTCTGGAATTGCATGTTCTTCTTAATCCCATTTTTCTCTCTGAGAGGTGTTTAAGAAAAAATATTACATATTGTTTATTATTTAAGAAAAAAGGTTAGGAGCTCTTCTAAACCTATAGCTTATCAAATGCTTTTTAATTAACTTAAATGTCTAAAATCTATTGTGTGAAGGTAACCTGTCTGGAAAAGTACAAATTCTTATATTTTCTTTGACATCTATCAGTAATTCTACACTTTCATAGAAGATTGAAAATATACACCTTATTCTATGAACTATATCAGGAATGTGATTCTGGGTATTATAATATCTCAGAATATGCAGTTTAGCGAATAGGACATGAAAACTGATTTCTCTAATGGACAGGGTATTTCTAAGAACTCACATTTGCTTTTGATGTCTCTGGGGCAAGCATGACAGGTTGCTGTATAAGGAGATCCATGTTGGCCTTATGGTATTTACCTTTCCAGTCGAGTTCTCTACCATACCAAAGGAACTTTTGGTCATGCCTAGATGGTAGGATTTTCTTTTCTTTTTTAACTTTTAAATTTGTTATTATTGTACAATATTGATCATGTTTGCATGTTTGTATTGTATCCCTTATTCCCTACCCTGCTCTCCTCCCTTTCCCCCTATTCCTCCTATCTGGTCAATCCAACTCCTCTCGCTGCAAGCTGTTGGTCTACGTTGGGCCCACTGGTCTTTTTTTTTCTGGAACTACGCCCATTTTTCCTAGGTGCAAACTTGCACTCCTGGACAGCAACAGATGAGGCTGCTCAGATCTCCAGGAGTAGCTGAGGCTGGTGGTCAGGCCAAGTACGTTGGGAACTTGTCCGGCAGATATGTGGTGCACTTCTCCAGGATCCTTTCTGGTGTCTGTCACTTGTTGCTGGTTCTGTGTCGTGTAGTTCTGATGTCTGGGTTTGGGAATCCAACTCCCAGCCGATAGCAGTAAGGTGTTCCCCAGGTGGTTGGTTGAGCTCCGTTCTGCTCTTGTTAGCAGTTCTGCCATGGGCACAGCCACATGTGGTGGCTTTCTATCCACGTTGATTCATGCTGCATATTACTGTGGGCCTGGGATTTGATTCCCAGTGCCAGAAATTATGTGGGCAGAAATCTTTGTCAGGTCACCTCAATCAGTGGTTTCACTTTCTTGTCTCAGTGGTTCCCAGCACAGTGCTTGTCCCCTCCAGGTGGTGAGTATACCCAGGGCCATTGTTACTTTCTTTCTTCTACATTATATCTGCAGCTGGAGAGACTGAATTTTCATTAATTAACTGTTACAGGTCTACTGAAGTTGGAGTAAACCAGAGGGGGATCCCCTCCCTGCCCACAGAGGTGCTCAGCCCCCACCCCCTGCCTGTGTGGAAGAAGAGGCTGGCTTCCCCAGCCTGAGATCCCTGAGCCTGGAGTCCCTGAGATCCCCCTGAGATCCTGGTGGCATGGGACTCACCCATGCCCCCCACCCCCTCCAGGGTGAGCTGGAGCTCCTCTCCAAGGGCTGCACAGTTTGAAAGGGAGGACTTTGTTATAAATTGTTCTTTCTTTAAAATCAAATCAGAACTATCAGATGTTTCCATTTAAAAAATTTGTGACATAAGTATTTAACTTAAAATATGTAGAGTTCTCTTTCCCTGGAGCCACATGACTGCTGTAGGTAGGTAGACACAGTAGACATTATATATATATTTTTTTTTTCTTTTTTAAATATAAACAATTTTATTTTGTTCTTTGGGTTACAACCTCTCTGTTAAATATTTTTTTCCCCTCCCTCCTCCCTCCGGTGCTCCCTCCATTCTCTCACACCCCCCTCTTTGTTGTTTATTAGCTGTGCTGAGTCCATTAGTCTCTTTCCTATGTTAGTGTCTTTTCTCTGGGTGAGGGACTGCGTTGTTGGGTCCAGGCAAACTTTTCAGTCTTAAGTTTGCATTGGGTGGCCAGGTTATATTCGTTTGTGATCTGTCCATGTTTTCTTGCTGCAGGCCATCCTCTCCAATCCAATCCCATCTCTATTGCTTTGCTGCTTTTCCTTATGGCTCTGGTGTCGGGCTTTGGGGGTCTTGCCCCCTGCCAGTGTTGGTCAAGAAATTTCTGACTTCAGGCTTGTTTTTTTTTTTTTTTTTTTTTTTGCTGAGGCTAGGTCTCGCTATTTTTGCCCATGGAACTGCAGGCTTTCATTGCCCGGGGTACCATGGACTCAAGCAATCCCCAGCCTCAAGCCTCCCAGGTAGCTGGGATTACAGGTGTGCACCACCATGCCCAGCTATATTTTTGGAACTAGGTCTCACTACGGTTCCCGGGCAGGACTTGACCCGCGATCCCTAGCCCCTGCCGCTTCATAGGCTGAAGCTTACAGGCACGAGCCACCGTGCCCGGCCCATGAGTTCAGGCTTCTGCGAGGGACCTTTGAAGGTTATCTCCTCTGCTTCCTTTTGCAGTTTTGGTGTGGGGCCCATTATCCCCTCTTTGGTCATCCTCTCCTCTCCCTTAATGAGGGGAGGGTGTGTTGCTCTCCTGGAATATATCTCCAGAATAAAGTCCCGGGTTTTGACCCGGACAGTGTAGAAGTGTGCATGGTGACATCGTGTCTCTATGGTTGTTTTTCTGATCTTACTTGTACTGGTTCACTTGGTTGTCCATCTGCTGTGTCCAGCTACGGTCTGTGGGCTGGACTTTTTGCCTGGTCCCTCACCCATTCTATGTTGGGGTTGCCGTTGCACCTATTCTGGTTGCTCTGAAGTTTAGCTGGAGTAAGAAGTAAGAGAGGCCCTCCCACTCCCCCCCCCCTACGGGGGGCCGACCTGAGGACCGCTCGCCCTTCCATGCGCCCTGCTTCCGGGGGGTTGGGGGCTTCACGGTGCCGCCCAGGCCGGCTTGTAAGTGGCCACGGCCACTTACGGGCAGGTGGGGTTTCGCCCCCCACCCTGTTCCCCACCTGGGTAACTTACCCAGGAGCCCTGACGCCCCTCACTCCCCGCTGGCGAGGGAGCTCCGAATGCCAGGACTCACCCTGGGCCACAGGCAGCCGCCTTTCCAGTAGACATTGTGTTAGTGTTAATTTAATACTAATGACCTAACAGGAACTTTTATTGAAATTAATAAGCTGAACAACTGGACTTGTTAGAGGCTTGAAAGCTATGTTCAGAGAGAATCATTTCTTTAAAATTGTTTTGCTAAAATTTTAATTTTAGATTTAAAATCTTCAGTCTGTTTTGTATTTCAGTGTTTATCATGAGAAAAGCGGATGAGATACAAGGGTAAGGTTGATATAAAAAGAAATGTGAATAAAAGACACTATTAATTGAACCAAATGCCAGTTGACCTTCATGCTTGCAACTATCTCTTGATTAGCTCATATTGAGCCAATCAATAATGAAGAAACAATGTTATTTTATTCTTATTCAGGTTTAGTTAGATTTTTAATGACTTTTTAAATAGAAAGCAGATTCCTTAATGAAATTTCTAGCTGGTCCTTTACATGTGTCTAGCTGTCATTTCTTACCACACATATCTGAGTTTTAAAAATCTTGAAAGCTACTAGTATTTACTTTAGATAAAATTATTAGTTTAATTATGTTTTGAAAACATTTGGTTTATCATTAAGTTTAAAAGCATTATTATGAGCACAGTATTTTTACTACATGTATAGCAGAAATGAGTATAAATGCCAGAGTTCAATTTGACAACACTGAACTGATTTTTTTGAAGTCTTGTATTTTTATTACAGTGTAGCAGCATATTATAAGATGGTATGAAAGCTGTTTATATCCGTTCTATTATGATATTAATTTAATTTTCATGTTACTTACTGAACTTTGGTTATCCATCATAATTAAAATATAAAATTTAAAAAGTTGCTTTGAATGAATCATTACATGGTCTTGAATTTTTAAGTAACATGTTTCTGTAAGTCTTACTAGTGAGACAAATATTCTGCTATTTCCCTTCATTATATGTTTTATTGTCATCAAGAAAGTAAAAAACCCATGTAAATTGGCCAGTAGATGGCAGCATTTGGCTACAATATGTACTTTGAAAAAACACTTGAACTTTAAACACACATTTTAAAAACAAACTCAACCTTTTTTTTTTAACCTTCTAATTTTTTTTTTCCTTTAAGCAGAGAAAAATTCTTTGGATGAATATTTCTGTTTGTCTCTTGTAGTCATTCAGTTTATCTCTTATTAAAGTGAACCTGGGATGGTAGCTGATGAATTGCAGTTTTCATCTATTTTTCATCCTCCCCAGTACAAAATACATCCTATTTCCCTTCTAACATTACAAATAGCTAACAGAAAAAAATAACCAAAAAGATATTTATTGTTTACTTATGTGGTTTAATTTGTAGACACTAACCACAAATGAAACCAAGAGAAAGATAAGTCATATTAAATTGACTTTTACCACATTTGACATTACAATACTGAAATAATAACTTCAAATTTACTGGTTTTTGAACTAGACAATTTTGTACTTGCTAGAGATCTCAGAAATATAATAAAAGCTTGTTTCATCCTGTTTTTGAGGGATCAGTTTTATGATTTCCTACAGAAATGTGAAAATCAAAAGTCTTTACAATACCAGGAGTTTCCCGTAATTTTTGGTATTTATCTGATGAAGAGAATTCAGTGTTCTCTGAGACAACTGTATTTAGTGATAGTATGGTTGTTTGCTAATGCTTTGGACAAAGTTTTTCTTTTTTTAAATGTATAAACATTCAAAACAAAATGTTAGTAGTCATAATTTGACACACATTGGGAGAATAATAAATAGGATTTATTTCAAGAATTTCAAGTCTGGTTAGATAGTCCATTATTACTGTATATCATAGTGTTTTAGTTTTCTATTCTGAAAACAAATCACCACAAATTTGGTAGCTTAAAACAACAGAAATTTATTCTCTCACAGTTCAGAAGTGCAAAATCAAGGTGCCAACAAATTACTACCAAAGCAACCTGTGGTGGCAAGAATCTAATTCTCTCTCCTTCTAGATTGTAGGGTCTGTCATGATAATCTTTTTTATATTCTTGGATTTGTGAACATTTCACATCAATCTCTGCCCCCATCTTCATATTACTTGTTCCTCTATGTGTGTCTAATCTCCTTTTGGCCTCTCTTTTATGAAGAAAATGCTGATTTACAAATGTATATATTTTAGGGGTGTGGAGTATTGCCTCATACCTGTTCATACCATACATACCACCAAACTATGAATAGTCTCGTAGTTTACCCTAATCCATTGGGATACTCCCCTTTTGACTCTCCTCTCTTTACCTTCCTCCTCTGCATTTAGATTTCTAGAGTTTATTTTGGTTTAGTTTTATGTTTCTTTGTTTTGTATCTTTGTGTTCCATATATGAGTGAACCTCTGCAGTTTCCTTCATGTTGTCACAAATAACAAAATTTCCTCTTATTTCTGAGTAGTATTCATTTGTATGTACATACCACATCATTTTTAATTTTAATTTTTTGTTTATTTTTTATTTTCTCACTTTTTCTTTGGTACAATATTTCATCTCTCTCCTCTGTTGTAGTCCTCATATTTCTCCCATTACCATATCACCCATGACCTATCACCATCTATCCTTTGTGCTCTTTCCTCCCTTGTTTTGATCTCTCTCTCTCTTCTTCCCTTGTCTGCCTCAGATCTTTTATACCACATCTTCTTAATTTTCTTATCTGTTGTTGGACATTTAGGTTAATCTTATGACTTGGCTATTGTCAATAATATTGCAGTGAGATGATATGATTCTATATGTAGAGAACCCCAAAAAATCCACAGAAAAACTTATTGAAATAATAAACCAGTTCAGGAACGTTGCTGGCTACAAAATCAACACACAGAAATCAGTAGAATTCCTATACGCAAAAAACCAAGCAGAAGAAGAAGAAATTAAAAAAGTCATCCCATTCACCATCGCACCAAAAGCAATTAAATACCTTGGAATAAACCTAACAAAACATGTAAAAGAACTATACAAAGAAAACTTTAAAACGCTACTAAAAGAGATAGAAGAAGACACAAGGAAATGGAAAGACATTCCTTGCTCATGGATGGGAAGAATTAACATCATCAAAATGGCCATCCTACCAAAAGCAATCTACAGATTCAATGCAATCCCCTTAAAAATTCCAATTACATTCTTTAAAGAGATAGAACAAAAATTACAAAAATTCATATGGAACAACAAAAGATGTTGAATATCAAAAAACCTCCTCTCCAAAAAAAGAGAAAATGGAGGCCTAACTATTCCAGACTTCAAGCTATACTACAAAGCCATAATACTTAAAACAGCATGGTACTGGTACATCAACCGACAATCAGACCAATGGAACAGAATTGAGAGTTCAGAAATAAAGCCACACACATATAGCCAGTTAATCTTTGACAAAGGAGGGAAAAACTTACATTGGAACAAAGATAGCCTCTTCAACAAATGGTGCTGGGAAAACTGGACTAAGACATGCAAAAAAATGGACCAAGACATCTCTCTCACACCATGTACAAAAATTAATTCAAAATGGATAAAAGACTTAGATATCAGAACTGAAACTATAACATACATAGAGGAAAACTTGGGCAAAACCCTCCATGAAATACAATTCAGAAACCCCTTCCTGGAATCATCTGCAGAAGGCAAAAAATTGAAGGAAAACATAAACAGATGGGACTTCATCAAACTAAAAAGCTTCTGTACTGCAAAAGAGACAACAGAAAAAACTAAAAGAAGCCCAACTAAATGGAAAAAATTTTCGGCCTTCACAAGAGTGATAAGGGATTAATAACACAGATCTACAAGGAACTCACACAACTAAACAAAAACAAAACAAGATGCCCAATCAAAAAATGGGGAGAACTAAAAAGACACTTCTCCAAAGAGGAAATACAAATGGCCAACAGGCATATGAAAAATTGCTCAATATCACTAGAAATCAGAGAAATGCAAATCAAAACCACAATGAGATACCACTTTACACCAGTAAGAATGGCCCACATCAAAAAAACAGGCAACAACAAGTGCTGGTGTGGATGTGGAGAGAAAGGAACACTCTTACACTGCTGGTGGGAATGTAAACTCGTCCAGCCACTATGGAAAGCAGTATGGAGGACCCTCAAACTCATGAAATGGAATTACCATTTAACCCAGCAGTAGACTTCTGGGAATCTACCCAAAGGAGACCTCAATTTGGGTACAAAAGGACACATGTGCTCTAATGTTTATTGCAGCACTATTTATAATTGCAAGGACATCGAAACAACCCAAATGCCCCAGAACAGATGAGTGGATGAAAAAGCTGTGGTATATATACACAATGGAGTATTACTCATCAATTAAAAATGACAAATTTGATGAATTTATAGACACCTGGATGTACCTAGAAGAAATCATTCTAGCAGAAACGAGCCAGATAGAAAGGGACAGAAGCCAAATGGTTTCACTAATATATGGTCAACGAAATGAAACTACACAAGGGGAGAGAGGGGACCAGCTGGAGCGGGCGGGGAGGGGAGGTGATGGGTGACCCCCAGGGACTGAAATGATGTAAAAAAAAAATAATAAAGCATATATTTGTTGAAAAAAAATAATATTGCAGTGAATTTAGGAGTGCAAATAATGTTTTTGCAGAACTGTCTGTCTAAATCTTCTACCCATTTCAAAATGTTCTTTGTTGAGTTTGTGTGAGTTCTCTCTAGACCTTGGATTTTAATCTCTTGTAGATGTATGGTATGCAAATATTTCTTCCCATTGAGTGGAGTATCTTTTTGTTTTACTGGTACTTAGAAAGATATTTGTGATGACACTTAGGATCCACAGAGTAATTCGTGATAATTTCCTTGTCGTTAGATCTTTAATCATGCTAGTAATGAATTTTATTGCAATAAGATAACATTCACAGGTTTAAGAACTTAGCTGTTTGGGAGCTGTTACTAGCCCACCATTTCCCACCCACTGCTATCCAAGAATTCAGATCCAGCCCACATGAAAAAAATACTTTTCCTGCCATCCCTGATCCAGAGGTTATTAAAGCATCAACTCAGTCCAAAATGTTGTTATTCCAAAAGTTCCATAGACTATCATCTAAATTACCAACATCAGGTATATGTGATGAGTATATGAGACCCTGGCTAACATTTACTGTGGGACAAAATTCCTCTCCATCTGTGAAGTTATATAAATCAAGTAAGTTATCTGCTTCTAAACCTCAGTGATAAGATAGGCTTTGAATAATAGTTCTAGAGATTTTCATTCTAAACTGAAAAAGACAAGGAAGAGATTGATGACCCATAGAAAGTGATTTCAGAGTATAAAGGGCAGATTTCATTAAGTTTCAAGACCTGGAAATAATCTGATAGGTTTGTGGGTTTTTTTTTTTTTTTTGTCTTTGCCTCATTTTTCTTCTGTGCTTCTAGCTCCAAATTTTTAAGTAAATATAAATACAAAACAATGTTAATCAATCAGATTTCTCAAAAATTGTAAATACTCTAAGCACTTTCCTGTGAAATTCAATTGTGTATTTCTGCTCTTGGATATAAAGATGGAATATTCCAAGAAAATGTGATAGTTGTTTTCTGCTCTGGAGTGAGTGAGAAAAATTCAGTGTTACAGTTAGCATCATTAAGAATGTTTGGTTTTCAGCTTCATAGGGTTCTCAGGGTTTATTAACAATCTCCTTTGCATTAAAATGGACATTTCAAGTTGTCACTATGTATTTAATCTCACTTATGCTCTGCTACAAATCCTTCACTCTATCTTATTGGTAAGAGAAATTGGTGAACTGTCTAGGAACCCTTTCTACATTCTTTCCTTCTGTCTCTAGACTATACTCTAATTGCTTTCCTCCATCCCTGTATCTCTCTTACCTTAGAGCAAATATGCTCTTACCCAAGTAGCAGGAATCATTATTTTCTGTTAGTTCTCTCCATCTTCTCCTACTCCTTTACTTCCCATTTTTGAAACCTATTCCTGTGTTCAAAACTTTCACTGTCTTGAAACTAATAAACTACAAACTCATCATTCATTGCATTTATATGATGATTAATTTTTTATGTCAATTTCACTAGATAATGGGATGGCTAGATATCTGGTAAAGTGTTATTATTGGATGGCTAGATATCTGGTAAAGTGTTATTACTGGGTGTGTGTCTGAGGGTGTTTTGGAAGAGACTAGCATTTGAATTGGTAGCATGGAGTGTATTATCCTTCCCAGTGTAGGTGGGTACCATGCAATTTGTTTAGCAATTGAATTGCCCTCTCTGACTGACTGCTTGAATTTTGATGTCAGACTCTTCCAGCCCTCAGTATAACAAAGTTTTCTTACTAATTCTAATTGTCTTTAGTTGTTTGAGTCTTGTTAGTTTATGATCCTCTGAAAATATTAATTTTTGTGTCCCTTTTCAATAATTATTCCTATTCTGAGAATTATAAGGACTTAGTGCTGAAATTTACTGAATGCATGATTAACTGTTTAAAGTATCACAAAGTTTTTCTTTCTTAACAAGCTTATCAGCTGTTTAAAAATGAATAGATTAAAGTACTAAATGAACTTATTAATGGGTCAGTCTATCTTGGTTACAGAAGATTATTTTTTAACTTAATACCAACTTTAAATAATTTATTTTATTCAGAATTTTTCAATGTATATGTATAAATGTATGTGGATGTGTGTGTGTGCATGTATGTCAATGGTTTTGGGGGTTGAAGTGGGGTGTATATGTATATGCTTTGTCAGGCTGTATTAACCTAATTAAATGAACAAGGCTGGCTGTTGATTTGTTTCTATGCTTTGAAGCAGTTTATATAACATGGGAATTATCTGTTCCCTAAAATTTTGAAAGATTTCACTGGGTAAACCATCTGGTTTAAATAATTTCTTGGAGGTAATTTTCTGACTCTCTTCTCAGCTTCTTTCATGTTTACTATTCTATTTTAGTTTGCTAGTTCTTCTGGAGTCAATTTTGACAATAAATCCATGTCACTAAGATTTTGAAAGTATCTGTTTCACTGAGATTTAAAATTTTACAAACTAAACTGCATACAGTATTTAAAAAAATAGTTCTCCTTACCATGTATGTATCCCATTTCTTATTTTTAATTTTCTTCATATTTTTCTTCTCTCCTTTTGATCTGAAAGGTTTTTTTGGTTAGATTTTAATTTTAGCATTTTTAGATTTCCTGAAAAATTATGAAGTCAGTACAGAGATTTCCCATTTATAATATTCCTTATTATTACCATCTTATATGAAACATTTTTATTAACCAAGACCATGCATTATTAAGACTTTTAACTTTTGCATGGTCTCTTTTTTTCAGTTTCAGAAGCCTATTCAAGATTCCATGTTGCATTTAGTCCTCCTTTCTGTTTAAGTTACTCTTGATTATACACTTTTTATGTACCTTTTAAAACTACTTGTTTTTGAGGACTGGTAGTTTTGAGGTATACTGCTTAGGTATTTTGCAGAATTTTCAGCAGTTGGGGTTTTTGTCTTGTTTTTCTCATGTTTAGACAGATTGCAGTTATGTATGGAAGGAAGACTATGGAGTTAAAATGTCATTTCTGTTATACCACATCTTACTGTCAGTATAACTTATCACTATTTGTGTTCATTTTTATCACCTGGCTGAGAATGTATGTCAAGTTTGTCCATTGTAAGGTTCCTCTATTCTCTTTCCTCCTCCTATAATGTCCTTTTAGGATGGAAGTGGAGAGTTCCTTACATAAGTTTTTTTTTTTTTGAGACTAGGTCTCGCTATTTTTGCCCATGGAACTGTCAGACTCTCGTTGCCCGGGGTACCATACCACAGACTCAAGCAATCCCCAGTCTCAGCTTCCCAGGTAGCTGGGATTACAGGTGTATGCCACCACGCCCAGCTATTTTTTTGGAACTCGGTCTTGCCACAGGCCCCAGGCGGGACTTGAACTGTGATCCCTAGCCCCGGCCGCTTCACAGGTTGAAGCTTACAGTCATGAGCCAACGTGCCTGGCCTTTCCTTACATAAGTTCTATATAACCCATACTTAAGGAGTGGAGAGTTTTTCCTCAATTCTTTGAAGGTGGAGTAATTACATAAAATATTTTGAATTACTCTGCATAAGGGACTTGCCGGTTCTCCCTGTTTATTTCTTATTAAATCACTTATTTTATTGGTATATATTCATGGACATTTATTTTATACTTTGGGTTATAATTTGATACCATTTTATTTTGTTGCTCAAAAAGTTTGACCATTGGGAACTCTTTGTTGATTCCTATGTTCTTAATCTTTATGAGCTTTATTGTTGTTGGTGAGCACTTCTTTACTTCTGGAACTACAGGATGCTTCATACTCATCGTCTTCATTTCCCACTTGAGTCCTAACAACTGTTTTCCAAGGATTTCTGTTTTAATAAAATGATATTAGAACCCCAGATCGTGATGCTGGTTGTTACTTGTTATTACTTGGGGAGTCATTAATTCGAGGCCCTCTAAGAAACGAAATTTTTGTGTGTATGCTAACCAGATAAACACATATCTGTATATATTTCTGTGTGTAATCATTTGAGTTTATATTAACAACTTCATACTAATGACTCAGACTTTGTTACCACATGGGTCATTTAGCCCTTTACTAAACTGTAGCCTCCAGTCCACCAGTGAGAAACTTGATACTCATCCTTCACCATTCATTCACTTAATTCTTCATCTCTACCATAGGTGTACAGTGATCAAAATTGTTAACCTGTATCCCCTGGGAAATAAGTTACCTGAGTAAATGCTCATGTGCAACTTCTGTTGCTTTTAACATGCAACCTCCACCCATTTCCAATTACTGAAGGTGAGCACATTTTTTCCCTCCATCCCCTTCAGTAAAATTGTTTCATACCTTTGTAATATATTTGGATTATTTCATAACTTCTTACATCCTATTCTGGGATATGCAACATCCTAAATAATTTTTTAAAACTTGAATATATTGAAATTCATTTTGTCCTGTGAAATTACATTGCAAGAATGCAGTGTCATGTGAATACCGTTATAATGTCACACAGAATAGTTTTACCACTGTAGGGAATCCCATTTGTGAATTCCCACTCTATCCTCCTCTCCCTTAGCCCTTCACCACTACTGATCTTTTTACTGTTCCTTTATTTTGCCTTTTCCAAAATGTTCTATAACAGCAGTCATAGAGTATTGTAGTCTTAAGTACAATTATGTTCTTTCCCTTAGGTTTATTTATGTCTTCTTGTGATTTGATAGGTAATTTCCTGTAATATTTTTTATTAAGATTCAGTTTCTCCTATATTCTTTAATAAACTAAGCACATCCAAATATATGTCTCTAACTTTTACAAATTGACACATTAAATGGGTTAAGGGAAGGCAAGAATGAACATTTTTTCCTTTATTTCTTGCTCTCAATGATTTTACTGAGTTCTTTTACATTTCCATGAAAACTCTTTATCCCATTTTCATGTTACCTTGTTCTAGATCACAAAGTGAGATGGAAGATTTCTCAATTTGTTTCACAAAATAGCAGAATGCTATTTTAAATAGCATACTTTTGTGATCAATACCATTTGCAAATTTAGAGCTTGAAGTTTAACATCTTACTACTAATAAGAACATTTAAAATACCAAAGGAAAAAATATCACCAAGTCATCCTTATAGAACAGGAACACAAAAAGATGTTATACACGCATTCTGTCGAGTCACATGGTGCTGCTCCTTTGCTTAGAGGCACAGCTTCTCCAAGTGTGGAGTGAAGACCCTATGACTTGAGACAAGAGAACAAAATTGAGCAAACCTTTAGAATGACCCAGCTGATGGGACCTCATCTGTGTGGTTAAGACTGGAGGACACGACCCCAAAGCAGACACAGTGTGGAACAACAACAGGATTTATTTACACAAAAAGAGAGAAAATTCACCAACTGGCATATGGTCGAACGTTGTCTGTCCTACTCCAGACAGCATCCTCTGGGTATACACCAAGGTTTAAGCCAAAGTTATATATGGCAGGCTGGGGTTTCTCCACAGATACCTCCCCCTCAGATACCTCCTCCTCCCTCCACTGAAACTGTCAAAGCCCAGCTGTACAATTGCTAAAGTGCCAGTGGTTTAACTGCTAGAAGTTTAGCACTTTAACTGCCAAAAACTCCAGCAGTTTAATTACCCAAATGCCCACCAGTTTTAAGAAAGAAAAACCTAGCAATCTTAACTACCCAAAGTTCAGCACTTTTAACTACCTGAAGCTCAGTAATTTTAACTACTCAAAGCCCAGCAGTTTATTTGATCAGAAGTGTTGGCAGTTTAACTGCACTCAGAATCTCAGCAGTTTAACTGCCAAAAGCCCCAGCTCTGCCCCATTTCCCATCAGCCCCTGCTCAGGGCGTGGGGTTTGAAAAGCTCTCTCTTCTACCATCGATTTGGCTATGACTAGCTCAGAAGTTGCTCCTCACTGTTCTTCTTACAAGAAGTTGCTGAATGTGGCACTGTCAGAGACGCTGGCCCTGGCCCCCTCGCTGTCTCTGGACCTCTACTGACCTTGGCTATATCTCTGGCTTGGGATCTCTCTTCCTTATCTCTCAAAACCTTTCATTCCAGATGGGAAGGGCATTCGGGACAGTATCACTGATCTTGGCCAAAAACTCAGGCATTTTTATTTCACTGATTTTACTGTGGCTACTGGGGTGTCACAGGAACTCATAGGGTTCAGGATCCCTGTTGGACATCTGCTGATTCTCTAGGCATTGTTCCTCTACTCAATTACTCTTTTGTAATGAGCTTTCTGGACTCTCCATAGATGAAGTGCTCCAACCCAGCATACTCCCCATTCAGCACTTCCCAGATATCCTCCTCAGAGGCACAGTTGCCATTGATGAAGATCACACCCAGGATCTTTATCAGGAGGTCTGTTTTGTGTGTGCGCTGCTCATCTTATTGAGGGTGAGATCCAAGGTGTTGTCCAGGATATACAAGTGGCTGCTGGGGTTCACTTTCTTCATGTCATTGCCAAGCACTAACTGTGGGCATGAAGATCACTGGGAAATGGTCCTGAAAAGTTTTGATACTGCTCAGTATTTCTGCCTTTGTGGTTGGCTCCTTTGTGTGGAACCTGAGGAGCAGAAACTCTACCAGGTTTACCTGCTTTCTCATTAATGGTATCACTAAACAAGGAGATTGTCTGGCATGGCCTGTGAGTCCTTCGTTCCGCTTTGTGGATGTTGGAGCACTCATCTGATTTGACTGGTGAAGTGGCAGCCACAGTTGTGAGGGAGAAGCAGACTCTCTGAGAATGTTGGGGAGGACTTCATGTCTTGGCAGCAACAGAAACCACCTTCATGGTGCCTTCACTCCTGACTCTGTCTGGGATCCCTCTGATGTGTGATTTTTGCCCGACCAAGGCCTTCATCTGGAATCCCTGGATGCCTGGAAGGACTTCTGTCTGTTAACATAAAGCCACCTTCTCTAAAGGAAAGTTTCAACCTTATAAGACTTCAAAGATGGAAATAAGGGGGCACTACTTATGTGCAGCCACATGCTTCATGTGCTCCTGTGACTTGACCCCTGATGGGACCTCTGCCTTTCCTCTGCAGACAAGAGACTCTACTCCTTACTCTGATTTCCTTATGTTGATGAATAATATTTCATTTTACGGATGCACCAATTTGTGTACATCTTTACCTATTGAAGATGGTGTCATTGATTCTAGTCTTTAGTGATTAGAAATAAAACTGCTTTAAAACATAATGCGTATTTTTTGTGGACGTAACATTTCTATTTCTTTAGGCAAATATCTATGTGCAAGATTGCTAGATTATATGGTAAGGGTGTTTAACTTGGCAAGAAACTGCCTCTTTTCCAGATTGGCTGTATCTTTTTACATTCCTACAAGTAAAGAATGAGGCTTCCTGTTACACTGCAGTCTTGCCAACAACTGGGATTCCCTCCTCCCTCCACTTTTTAAAAGCCATTCTAACAGGTTTCTCATGATTAGTTTGCTATATTTTTGTAGTTATTTCTGAACCCTATTTTCAGTGATCTTTGTGTTCTTTTGCTAATATACCATGCTGTATTATTTATAGTAGCCCTATGGTATTTTCTTTAAAAAAATTATACTTGCTGGTTTTTCTTCTTTATGTTAACAAAAGACTGGTTTTAATTTTACTCGAGGTGGGGGTGGGGAGGGAGGGAGAGTTTGTTTCCTGAAAAAATTTTGTTCTCTCTAGATTCTTTACTTGGATTGATTTGCAATTTTATTTTCTTTTAAAACATATATCAATCTGTTAGAGCTGCCAGTGAAAAATAATGGGGTGGCTTAAAAGCAGGAATTTGTTTTCTCACAGTTCTGAAGACTAGAAGTCCAAGATCAAAGTACTGGAAAAGTCATTTTTTGGTGACACCTTTGTGGTTTCCAGATACTACCTTTTTACTGTGTACTTCCATTACCTTTGCAATCTGTATACATACAGGATGTGTGTGTGTGTTTGTGTGTGTGTGTGTATGTTTGGAGGGGGAGAGAGAGAATATCAATAATCAGACCCTGCCTCTGAATATGTTACTCTGAAATTGCTTCTTTGCAGCCTTCAAGGGTAGTATGGAACACTGTGTACAGAATCTCTTCCCACAGTTCCAGGTGATCTCCAGTCAACTCCAGGATTTTACTTTCAAGGGGCTGTTTGCCAGGTAGTAGCCTCACACTTGTGTCATTGTGTCTACTTCAAAGTCTTTGCTTCTGATACTCTATGTCCTTCCCATTGTCTGGCATGGACTTTGTTTTCCCTAGGTAGCAGGATATACCTTAAACCACTTCTTCCTCTTTTAAATTTTCTCTTTCAAAAAGAGAAAATTGTTAAAAACTTAGCAATCAGTCCTTCAAACTCTGACTCTTAAGAGGCAATTTCCCCCTGACCCTCTCACCCCAAGAAATGTTTTAATGAGGATAGAAATGAAAACAACACAAAACCATTAACATTTGATATAATTTCAGATAAAATTTCAAGAAAAGTACAGAGATTTCTCATGTATCATTTACCTAGATTCTCTTGGTGTTATCTACCTGTCTGTGTTTATCCATCTATCTAGTTTGTCTTCTCCATTTCCCTCTTCACATATGTGTACACACCTATACATATACAAGTCAGAAAATTAATATGATATAATACCATTATCCAGTTTACAAGTTTTATTTTCCAGGTATCTAACATCCTTTATAGCAAAAATTCTAGGTCATGTATTGCATTTAGTTATTGGTATTTTATGACATCAACTTTGAAGAAGATAATAGATCTGTTATTTTGTATACTGTATCCCAGCTTTTTTTATTTTTCTGCATAATTATATTCAGTTTATGCATTTTTGTAGGAATTCCAGAGATGTGTCCTCCTCGGTAGAACATAGCAGCAAGCACATGATGTCTACTATTCCCTAACTGGTGATATGATGAGTATTTTGATGGTGGATGTGGGGATGATAATAGCAGCTAAAGGGGAAGATCCTATACTTCTGAATCTTATGAATCATAAACAAGTTTACAAACCAATGTTACAAAAAAAAATAAATAACTTTGATTATGTGATTAAGATGGTGTCTCCCAGGTTTCTCCCCTGTGTAGTTACTGTTTTTTTTTTTTTTTTCATTTTTGCTGAGTAAATTCACTGTGGGAAGATACTCGGAACCTATTCTGTTGTTGCAAACATTTACCCACTATTTTTATCATCCACTGATGATTCCCATCTGAAAGATTTATGAAAGTTACCAAATGGTTATTTTCTAAATGCATCATTTTCTTTATACTAGTTGTTTTTGTTTTTTGTTTTTAATGTAAGGCATTTCTAAAGGAGGATTTTTGGAACTCAGAAAATGCTTTATATTTCAAAGATTTAAGTTCCTGCAAAATTGGATGACTTTCAAAACTTGTATTTTAAGCTTAAAGTTGAACTTAGAAACTTTTATTCTTGACCTTCCCCATCTGCTATCTAAGGTAGCATATGCCACTGAAACTATGGGTGTGGAGCTACAGAGTCACAAGAATATTTTGTTTACCTAGGAAAGACATGCAGGTTTAAAATTCTCAAATATCATGTAGTTGTAGTAGTTTTTAATATTGTAAATTTTCATATTTTTGTGTCCTTTTAATAGGTGCTTTAGTGTAAAATTGAGTGAAATTAAAACTGAAAAAGGATTATGGAATAAAAAATAAATACATACCACTTTAAGTATATGATGTAACTTAAACTAATAATAAAATGTTATTAAAAATGAATTGCCAAACCTGCTTTAATGAATATTTAATACCCCAAAATATAGTGGGTACAAAATTTCAAGTTTGAAAAGAACCTTTAACCTTTTTTTGTCTTTTGAGTAATCATCTCTCTTTCTCTGCTGATTTGCTAGATAATTCATCAAAGATTGTACGAGGATTAAAGTTGTAATGTCATTTCTAATGATGAGATATCATTATGAATTCCAAGTTAAGTGGAATTGCTGAATTTGTTTTAATATCAGGACTTGTGTGTGTTTTGAATTTGATGATGTCTGTGTAATGGGATGAATGTGTCTTCTGCCTTCTTTGTGTCATTTCAGAGTGGGTGCTTAAACCATGTCTGTTTTAGAGCTACATGGTGGATCCTATAATATGTTCTAGTCTTGTCACGCTTTTTTCTGAAGCAAAAGTATTTCTTTGCCACAACCTGTCATATTCTTTCATATTAAAGGCATAGAGACCTTTTAAAAGGAAACTCATGTTACTAGTTTCTTGAAAATATAGTATCTAAATTTACTATAGGGTCAATATAAAATTAATTATTATAACAAAAGTAGATGAAGACCACAATTTCCTGTTTTCTTTATGAGTATTATTTAGCCTAAAAGACTAAATCACAAAAGGAGAAAACTAACTACTAAGGGTTTTCCCTTTCAGATGTTGTGTTATCTAGTTGATTGACCATATATTTGAAATCTTCACCTTGGGTAGATAATATGAAAACAACAACAACAACAACAACAACAAACCTTACAATTACAGTTACGCAGTGTGCCTATCTTTGTATTATGTGTGTTGAACTTTGGATGCAATATCTACAGAGAACTAATGTGACATTTTAGCACATCTGTTTTTATTCTTTTTGCATAGAAGTTTTAGGGAAATGCTGTTTTACTAACTTGATTTTTATTGTTTGTTTCAGTGGCTCATGTATTCAAAGATGATTATTATTTCTAACCTAGAAGTGATTTAGTTTAGGTAACACCGTTTTTTGACACTATTTCATGTTTATAGTATTATGATTCAGCTTCTGTGTATACCACATCGTGATCATCAAAAGTCTAGTGTCTATCCATTGTTATTCACTTGACTGCTTTTACCCATTTCCCCAATCTCCTCAACCCTCTCTCCCCTCTGGAAACCACCAATGTGTTCTCTATCTCTAAGAGTTTGCATTTGTTTAGTTTTGTTTGTTCATTTGCTTTAAAAAAAAATTCCATGAGTAAAATCATACACTATTCAGTCTTTCTCTGTCTAGTTTCACTTAGAGCACTGTCTTCAAGTTCCTTCATATTGTCACAAATGACAAATTTTGATCCTTTTTGTATAGCAGATGAGTATTCTTTTTTTTATTAAATAATTTACTTATATATATATTTCACATCTTTGTATTCCCCAGGGATCACCTACCACCGCCCTCCCTGATTGCTCCCACTCATCCGCCCCCCCCCCCCCAATTTTGTACTTTAGTTTGGTTGTTAGTTTGTTTTGACTTTTCCTCCTGGCCTTTTGTTTGTTTTCCCTATGGTTGATGAATATTCTAATTCATATATATACACCACACTTTCTATGTCTTTTTGAAGACTATTTAGATTATTATCAGCTCTTGGCTATTTTAAATATTAAGACCGGGTTCATGAACATAGGGGTGCATAATCATTTTTGAATTAATATTTTGTTTTTCTTGGGTCAGTAACAAGAAGTGGAATAGCTAAATCATATGGTATTTGTATTGTTAATTCTTTTGAGAAATCTTAATTTTCCATATTTGCATTCCTACCAGTTTACATTTTAAACTACTCTGTAAGAGGTTGTTCTCTACATATCTTCACGAACACTTGTTCTTTGTCTTTTTTTCCATTTTTTTGATTGCACCTGTATATATATTTATATATATATACATATGTAAATATTGATCTTTGTTTATCCTGATAATCTCCCATCACCTTATCACCTGTGCACCTTCTTTATCTCTTGTGCCCTCCCTCTCCCCTGATTTTACTCTCCTCCTCCTCCTTTGGTCTATGCTTCTGTTGGCAGTTTTAAATTTTTCTTGTCTGGTTGTTTGTTTTCTCTAAATCCCTCATATAAGTAAGACCACTCCATATTTCTATTTTTCTTTCTGGCTAATTTCTGCTAAGATGATTCCTTCTTGCTCCATCCATGTTGCTGCAAATGACATAAGTTTGTCTTCTTTGATTGATGCATAATATTCCATTGTGTACATATGCCACATCTTTTTCAGCCATTCATCAATTTTGAGGCATTTTGGTTGTTTCCATATCTTGGCAATTGTAAATAGTGCTGCAATAAACATGCAAGTACAAGTGTCCTTATAGATTAGAGATTTTGTATTCTTTGGGTAGATTCCCAGTAATGGGATTGCTGGGTCTCATGGTAGTTCCATTTTTAGTTGTTTGATGGTTTTCCACACAGCCGTTCATAGTGGCTGGACCAGTTTGCACTCGCATTGACAGTGTAAGAGTATCCCTTTTTCTCCATATCCATGCCAACACTTGTCCACTTTTTTATCTGGGTCGTTCTTACTGGTATGAGAGGGTATCTCAATGTGGTTTTAATTTGCATTTCTCTGATTATTAGTGATGTGGAGCATTCTTTCATATGCCTATTGGACATTTGTATTTTCTCTTTGGAGAAATGTCTTTTTAGTTCTTCTCCCTGTTGTCTTTTTTTAAATAGGTGAATTTATTTAAAGAGACAGAAGATAGGAAAGGCACCCTGGACTTTTGAGAAAACCCAGGATGGGGAAGAGAGAATATCTTATTTCTTGTATTTTTAAGAATAGCCATTTTCATAATTACGAGGTGATATATCACTGAGGTTTTGATTTGAATTTCCCTAATAAGTGATAATGATCATCTTTTCATGTGTATGTTGGTTATTTGTACATTTTCTTTGGTGAAATGTCTATTCAGAACCTCTGCCTGGTTTTTTGGTTGTTTTGTTGTTGCTGAGTGATATGAGTTCTTTATGATTTTGTATATTAAACCCTCATCAGATTTATGATCTGCAAATATTTTTTTCCATTTAGTGGACTGACTTTGTTTCTATGATTTCTTTCACTCTGCAGAAGTTTGGTGCAGTTCTATTTATTTACTCTCCCACCCCCACTTTCCTTTGTTATAATTGCATCACCAAAGACATTGCTAAGGTTGATGAAAACGGACATTGTTTTAAGGAATGCTTGTGTGGATCATTAACTGAATCCCTGGATGTATAAATCATCGTACATGTCGTAGACCAACTATAATTTTTTTATAATTTATAAATGTATTTTCAACTGGGGTCTGGACAAATTGAAAGCTTCACACAGTGA
>PVHY01011408.1:0-37054 GCA_004024945.1 Uropsilus gracilis
TTGCTATGTTGCCCCAGGCGGGTCTTGAACCCTTGGACTCAAGCGATTCTTAGCCTCTGCCTCACATACCCTGCAATTAAAGACACGGACCACCAGTCCCAGCTTGTTCCCTGTAATTTTAGAAAAATTTCTTTATAGGGTTTTCTAGAAATATATTACTTTATGTCTTAGCTTACCAGTTGGTTACAGATGAGTGTGCCATGTTGCTACCCGCTTTGGTGATGTGACACCCCTAATAGTTCCTAATATTTTGTCCAGTTGGCTCATTTTACATCTGGGGAAATGATGGTCTGCCTTCATTCACTGGTGGCTTACACAGTAGAAAGTGGTGTCTCCACCAAGGGTGACCAAGAGCGGAAGTAGAAAGAAGGATGGTATAAGTTCAAGAACCCAGTAAATCTGTCATATGGTCTGATATTTGGGGTCCTCCAGCTGGCATTGTGGATTTCACTGTGGCAGGACCCTCAGGAGGCTGCCAGAGTCAACTTCTCAGCAGACTTGTGGACAAAGTCTGACTCATTCCACACTAAAAAGTCCCCAGCTCAGCTGCTGTCCCACAGTCCTCTTTCTGCCCCAGATGTTAATTGCGTTTAACTAATCCACAAGTGCAAAGTCCACACAGAATTCCTTTTAATTAGCATGGCATACTCTCTGTGCAAATTTGCTCTCAGCAGAGGCCCATTGCAGCTGCATGGAGATGCTAATAGCAGGGCCCCTTGATGTTTTCCCCGATAGCTTTTAGCTGCAAATGCATTTGGGCAGCTTGCCACAAGCCTCCTGCCCAACTATATTACTGGGGAATGCTAGATTGGCTAGAAGTTGATCCTCCCTTCATTTTTCCAAGTTTCTTTACATTTACTCTTGAACCCCAGATGTGCCACCTTTTTAGCAGGATGCTGTAAGAGGAAGCCATGTCTATGCCAGCAGTGTCTCAAGAAGTAGGTTATGGACTCTTTTCTTTCCTTTGGGCCATGACATTTCCATGCTGAGAAACGACTTTAAAATTATTTTGTCCATTTGGTTCATTTTACAGCTGGGAAAATGATGGTCTGCCTTCAGTCACTCTACAGGTGGCTTACACAATAGAAAGTGGTGTCACAACCAAGGGCTCACCAGCTGGTTCTTATAACTGGACAAAGAGTAGAACTACCCATGAGCTTGGAGAGTGCAGAAACCAGGACTCACTCAGACTTATGAAATCAGGTTTTGGGTGAAAGCCCAGTCTTGGACCCCTCCTGCTCCCAAGTTCTGTTATGGGGGGGGGATAGGGACACCCCCGTTTAAATTCCTTTTTGCTATGGGTTCTTCCACCTGCACGCAGCAGCTGCTTGGATATCAAACCTTAGCGACCAGGATAGACAAGAGGTTTATTTCCAGATATGGGAAAAACAAACTAAAAGAGTCCAGACCCTCACAGGTGTTCCAAAGGAAATAGAGCTCCACTTCCGCTCCTCAAGGAGCTTCATGGGGTTTACCTCTGTCTTAGGGCACTTCTGGTTGAGAACGCCAGGCTGTGTCCTTGACTCCTGATCCTGTCGCTCCAGTTGGCACTAGATGAATCCAACCAACACAGGTGGGGCTCAGGCGGGTCTCCCCAAGGCAGGCCTGTCCGAGTGTCACCATGGCACTGCTCTTCACCAGGGTCACCTCTCCTCCGCATTCACACAGCTCTCCATCCTCAGGAACCCGAGTGCGGGGGCGGTGGGGAAGCTCCAAGGGACTCAGCTCCTAGGTCCTTCTCTGGAGGCCAGAAAGCTCCATGCCTGATGCCAATTTCCAGGCTCTTACTCTCACTCCACTCTCCATGCTCCTCTCCAAAATCATATCTCCCTCAGTCCCATTCCCCCTCCCCTCCCTTTTTTTATCCTTCTCTTTGCTTCCAATTCACAACCAGCACCTTGGTGGTCTGTACCTCCCTTTTCCTTCTGGGCCTGCCTTGGGAGTCAACACCTCAGGACCCTGAATTAGCATAATCCCAAATCTGCCCAGTTAATCACTTTACTATAAAAAGGGGTCTATAAAAAGGGGGCCTTATCTGGCCTCAGGCTAGTCTTAGTCTCTCTGTGTCTTTCAGATGCAGGTGATAACAATGCCCACAATTCCTTTCTCAATGAATGAAACTGGGTTCATATTGGGCCCCTGGCTTCAGTTCCATACTATGGACTGCATTATGTTCCCTCAAAATCCACATGTTGAAATTCTCATTCCCAATAGCCAGATGTGACTATATTTGGAGAGAGGACCTTAAGGTAAGTGAAATGAGGTCCTGTGCATGGGTCCTCTTCTGACAATGGCAGGCAGCCTGTAAGTTGGTGGGTGTAAGATGGACAGGCACAGAGGGAAGGCCATGTGAGGGTATCAGGAGAATATGGTCTTGGACCAACCAAGGAGAGAGACCTCGGAAGAAACCAACCTCTCAGAGACTTTGATCGTAGACTTGCAACCTCCGGAATTGTGAGAAAACCACTTTCTGTTGTGTAAGCCACTGCAGGGTGAATGAATTATCAGGGTCTCACCCTTCTTTCATTAACCTCTATGACCAGCACCTGTGGCACTGCACCCTTCTGTGCATACCTGAGGCCAGTGGGTGTGCACGTATATACATGGGCATACATAAGGGGATAAAAGGGCTTCATCACCATGGGAGAGAGCATGCAGAGAATGCAAAAGAGAAAGAGAGGCCAGAGGAAGAGTGTGAATATTCCTGCGGGGCTGGGGGGGCTTGTCTGCCTCCAAGACCCCTGTCCCTGCTACCTAGCCTGCCTGCTTGCCTGCTTGCCATACAGTTGGCTTAGCCTCTCTGCCTGGTGTACCTGTATACCGGGTCTCTTGAGAGCATGAAAGCCTGTAAGACCCACCAAAGACTCCAATCTTTAACTGCTAAAACCAATAAAGAACCTAACCAAATTGGGATGATTTGCAAAACACCTCCAATCCGTGGTTCTTTGTTATGCAACCAGAGCTGATGACAAGGTGGTGGGAGAACCTGCAGGTAGACAACACTGTAAATATATATATATATATGTGTGTGTGTGTGTTATATATACACACACATACATACACATATATGTGCAATCAATTTATAGAAATAAAATTAATTATTAAAAAAAAACAACAAAAAAACTTCCCCACCAGTGGACTAGTTCAGAGATTAGAATTTAACAGAAACTGCTCAGTCAGTTATTTATGACCAGCTGATTATTTTTCCTAGTTTTATTGAGAAATAATTGACAAGCTTCACTGTATGAGTTTAAGACATACAACATGATGGTTTGGCTTTAATGTATTGTGAAATGAGTATTATTGATTTTTTTTGAGTAAATGATTGCATTTTCTAATTTTCCCCAGTACTTCTTTCTGCCAGGTCCACAAACATGTAAAAGTACAGGAATAACTTATAAATGGCATCAGTTTCTAGTGTCAGGTCCACCCTCTTCCTGAATTCTGTCCAAGCCAGGTTAATGCCCTCACCTGTCCTGAGCAGCAGTTTCCCTTGCTCTTCCTTTCCCCACTGGGTAGACTCATTCCTTTTCTCCCTACAAGTCATTGATCTTGGACTTGATATCCTTCTATCCTACTGAGTTTTCTTGTTTTGGAACAAAGCTTTGTAGTTTGTCTATGTGCCTGTTCTTGTTAGTAGTGCTTTACTGAGATTTGATTTATGTAGTTAAAAACCTTCAGTGTACTTAAGATGCAACCCTCTCACTCCAGGAAGCTCTTTTTTAGGCAAAATCCTTTCCCTGAGAGTTCACCTGGTTTTTGTTGCCATGGATTGTTTTGAAATCAGGTAAAAAAAAAAAAAAGACTTTTTAACTTGAACTTGACACACCTATGACTGCTTCTTTCTAGGAAGCGGCTACAAGTCTTTCATTAGCATTTTTACTGTTCACCTACTACTGGTATGCAAAAATCAGCTACCAGCTTCTCTCAGCTTTTCTTAACTGTTCACCTACTATTGGTATGCAAAAATCAGCTACCAACTTCTCTCAGCTTTCTTTCCCTCTTTCAGACCTAAAAAGAAAAACTTAGAAACACAGTTTAAACTTTAAACTAGTTTGCCTCAATTTACCCTCTTTCAAACTTTCATGGGTTCTTTCCACCATCCCCAGCCTTTTCACCAAAATCCCAAGTCAAAGCAAGACTCTCAGAGTGCAGACTAATTTATTTCTAACAAAGTGATTTCCTAATCACTACAAAAGAAACATGTAAGTAAAACTCTGATTACTTTAACATTGTCCAAAACCTTTCTCAACATTGTCCACCAATGTCCAGTCAGTCAGAGTTCATCTGAAGATGCTCAAAGACATCTTCCTTTGGCATGGTCCAGCTCCTCCATGCCATCTTCTCCTTGTCGTCCTCCTCCAGGTAGTAGAAGAAACTTTATGGTACCGGACCCAGCAAAGTTTACTTTCTTTTCAGGCCTAACTTTTGCCTGGCCTCTTCCAGACACAAGACAAACAAACTCCAACATGGAGTTCAAATCTGCAAACTTCCTTTAACACAAATGCTCCTAGCCTGGGCCCGCCAAAGACTGTAGGCCCCAGGCCTTGGTCACATGGCCAAGCTCACATGGCTCACATTTTCATCCCACAAAATGGCAGAAACCAAACCTGAATCTGAATTCCCATTTTTCCTCCTTCTCTTTGTTTCAAACCTCTTTATATATTCTTTCTGTTTTCCCGCCTTCCAGGAACAGCTCCTGAATTATTATGTTACAAACAAAAAAACCTGTTTTACTTCTTCCTATCCCTTGTATCTTTCTGAAAGGAAATTCTAATTAAAGCCATTCACACATTTTAGTGTATCTTCCTTGAAATCTGCAATCTTAAACAGGAGACAATGACAACTGGGGGGCAGGGAAGGGGGTGGTGCCCCCTATCAATTCCCCACTCTAATCTTTAAAGATTTTTATATCTATGAAAATAAAAAAAAAAAAACCTCTAAAACAAACCCATTTCTCAATCCAACATGCAAAAACAGTACATGTACCTGGCAAAACATGCAGTTATATCCATAACAGTCAAAGTATATATCAAACCTATATCCATTTTAACATAATGAAACAGTTACTTAATGCAGTTACTTAATAGCAGTTAAACCATTTATCAAACCACTATCCATTTAAACACAATCAGGCAAAACTATGGTACAATAAGCAAAACTGCAATACACCTAGGCAAAAGCACAAGACTACAATACCAGCCAGTACACACATCATTTCTGAAAGTGGGCATTTACCAATTATTAAGTATCCAAGAGGGAAAAACCAAGTCATGTAACCTGTGGAACCCAAGGGGTCCCCAACTTCATTCAGACTGTTGTGGCTGCATAAATGTTACCGAGAATTTGGAACTACTACTTTTTCCTGAACTTCCAAACTCTCGGCAAATCTGGCTTTTTAAATACATACTGGATTTTGTCAGGCAAATCTACATTAAACTTGTCACCTTCCTCTTCACCAATTAACCATTTTGGCATCAGCAAGCACTTTGTCCTAAACACATATCCAACATGCACAGAGGGCTTTGCCCTGTATGCCCACAGAATGCCCATGAGGAGGCATGTTACACAACATGTCCATTTTGGATCCATGCCTGCACTTTACCATAGTAACTTTACCATCTACCTTTTGGCTGCTGGCTGTTAAGGTAATTAACAAAAGGGTTTTATTCCCCTGGGCTAATTAACCATAGGATAGTAGCCTTGTGGTCACCAACTGAAATCAGGTGAAAAGAAAATAAAAGGCTTTTTGACTTAAACTTAAAACACCGCTGCCTGCTTCTCCCTAGGAAGCAGGCTACTAGCAGTTCATTAGCTAACCTCCTATCAGTTTCACCTGTTCTTCAATGTGATCTCATCAATTGTTCAACATGTCCTCTTTGTATTTGGCTTCTTTTGACAGGATGATTTTGAGATTCATTCATGTCGTTACTTGTCCCAGTCATGTATTATTTTCAGTCCACACTTCAGTGGATAGTATTCCATCGTGTGACTATAGGACATTGGTTGGTTTGCTCCATGACCATGTTCTTTAATACATTAAAAGTATTTCAACTCACATTTCTGTTTTTATAGTGGGAGAGGGAGATTCTGTGCATTCTCTTTAGAGTTTCTCAATGATGAGCTAAGTCTCTTTGTCAAATGCTTGTGCTCAGCTGTCGAACCCCCATGAAAGGATTCTTCTGAGGCCTGGCTCTGAATCACCCTAGAGTCATGGCTTTTGATGAAGATGGCTCCGGGACCCCATGGGGCTTGTAAACACAGCTGTTGGGCCCTACACTTAGGATCTAGACCCAGTAGATCTGGGGAGGACCTCGAACATTAAAATGAAAACGTTTCCTGTGGTGAAAAACTACTGCTTGAGATTCTCCTGGGAGTTTAAGTTCTATCATGAAATTTCAAAAAGAATCCTCAAATCAGGATTTTCCCTTATTTTACTATAAAAGCCCCAACAGCACAACACTTATTGCAAGCAAACACATAGTAACCTAACAGGCATTTAAAATCACTAGGAGGAGAAGGTGCTTTAAATCAAACCAAGCCTTTTAGGGTGTGTTGGAAAAGTCCCTGGCCTGAGACTGGAGATTCTGGCTCCAGCTGTGTGATTTGGGGCAAGCAGCTTAACTTTGCTGGTCTGTTTGACCCATTTTAACTAGGAGAGTTGGGGCTGGTTGCTTTTGAGATTCTCTTCAGCTCTGGTGCTCAGCACCCTGAGGAGACCTAAGTGAAAAGATATGGTCCAGCAACATCTCTTAATTTGGGTCTCTCCACGTGGGGGTGTCTCCTTCCTGCTGGATTAACTGTTTGTGAAAGGTCTTGAAGTCTTCCATTCCCATGAATTCTTTGTTAAGAAAAGCATCCAATTTGGAGTTGTGGGACACAAAAAAACCCTGCTAAGCCCAGGAGAGAGGGAGTCACACTGCACTGTGATGCTGGTTTGTTTCTGACTGTGACAGTCAAAGAAAGGGGAAGGTCCAGGTTCCCTGCCCCTCAAGAAGGGTGGAGCTGAGCAGGGAGGGGAAGCTAGGACAGGAAGTACAGACCAGAAGGGGACTGCAGCAGGCCCAGGGAACAGAGACACTCTTGCTTCTCAGCCTTGGACTTGGGGGATACTTGAAAACAGACAGAGACAAGGATGAGAGGCCCGTGGGGAGGCTGACAAGTGCCACATTTATCTTGACTTGGATTCTGATTTTGGTCTTTTCCTTCCAGACTTGCCTGGTCTCTTCTGCCCCTTTCCTCTGGGTCCCCACCAGAAGGGGTCTGAGACTTGTGGCAAATGTTCAGGCCTCAGTGGTCTTGCGTTGGGCCAATCCCGTTTGGTGGAGCATTTGCCCAGTCAGAGATGGGTAATTTTGAGTGCTTCATTGGGAAACTATGCATGCTAATTGTATTGAAGTCCTTTTCTATTGCAGATCTTACACGCTAGAGTATGCTTTCTCTTGATATGGTAGATGGCAGAATCCATTTAGAGCAGGCAGGTTTTGGGGGTCTAGAGAACCCTTCCTCCTGCTCTGTAACATCCTGAGCACTAGTTTTACCCACCAACCCTATTTACCAGGCCCATGGAGAGGGGGCTCTGGGACAGGTTGTGGTGTGGTAGGCAGTGCATTCAAGTCCTGCTTGATGACCTTTAACCTCTTTATTTCCTGCTCCATTTCAGCCAAGCATTTGGACATGGTATGACAGATAAGTCCTTACCAGAAATTTAAATACTCGATAAGGAGAAGCTGATCAGGGCTGCCTGCTACCCCCTTGTGTATGACTTTTTAACTCACTGACCCTGGACTTCAGGTCCGTTGTTTACAAAATGTTCACTAAACTGCAGCTGGAAGAGAGCCCCAAGAATTACATTAGGAAGCTCTATGTAAGTGGCTCACTGTTTCCACAACAGAGATCTCTGTTTTCAATCCAGCTCAGTCAGCTTCCACTAAAATTGAGTTTGATAGACAAGACTTTTAGGCAAGTGGGTAAATTTGCAGCAGTGAGCACCTTCCTTCCATTTTTAGCTGTGAATGTTTCTTTGCATTAGATTATTAGAGAATGATCAGCAGAAAAGAATTTACATTTCTTTGACAAATTATACAAAGAAACTGGGGCAAGTTCTAAATACGCAGGCCTCCAGCTATTACTTTTCCAATATTTCCTGGAATTGTTTTATGGATGTTCTCTGTGTGCTCTCATGGGAAAAAAATCTGTGCTTCTGTGGAAATCAGGCATTGCTTGCAGCAGATGCAAGCAGATGACTTAACTCCGATTCTGTGGGGGCCTTATGCTTGTGATGGATTGAATGGTGTTCCCTTCAGATTCATTTGCTGAAGTCCTGACTCCCATCATTTCAGCCTGTGACCTTATCTGAAATGGAGATGCAATTAGTGAAGACGAGGTCACACAGACATGGACCGGACCTCTAAGCCAGTGTTCTGGTGTTTTTTTTTTTTTTTTTTTTCCAGAGACTAGGTCTCACTATATTGCCTGGGGTAGTCCTGAACCCACAGACTCAAGTGATACCCAACCTCAGCCTCCAAGGTAGCTGGGATTACAGGTGCTTGCCACCACACCCAGCTATTTTTTTGAGACTAGGTCTTGATTTGCTACCCAGAGTAGTCTCAAGCCTATGGACTCAAGTGATTCCTAGCCTCCACCTCCCAAGTAGCTGGGATTACAGGTGCATGCCACCACACCCAGCTTTGTCCGGCTATTCTTAGAAAAAGAGTGGGTGTAAAAACAGACTTTTGGTGGAAAAGATGATGCTGTGTTTACAGTTGTAGAATGGCAAAGCTGTACACCTGAAGTTTATGTGATGTTATAAAATAGAACTACCTTAATAAAAATGTGTTTAAAAAAGTAAAAAAAAGTGAGTGTGGAAACAGACGCCCTTGGAGACCAGCAGTGAAAGATACAGACAAAGACTGGGGTGATGCATCCACCAGCAAAAATACCAAAGGCTGCCAGAAAACCAGCAGGCACCAGGCAGTGGGCAAGGCACAGACGCTCCTTCACTGCCCTCAGGAGGAGTCTGCTCTGCCAGTCTGTAGAACTTGCCTGAACTTTCAGCCTCCAGAATTGCCTGTGAGACCATGGATTTCGGGAGCTTTGTTACGGCGACCCTAGAAAACACATGCATCCATCACTGCCTTTGAGATATAAAATTTCTTTTGATTGAAGTCTAACTGACATGAAATCTATAATGGTTTCTGACATAGAAAATAATGATTTGCTATTTGTATTCATTACGAAATGATCATTACAACAAGCCTAGTTATTATCTGTCATCCTGCAGAGTTAACTTGTAGGGTTTGCTCTCTTGGCAGCTTTCAAATGTGCTTTCCAAGGTAGTCACCATACTGTACCTTACACCCATGACTTATTTATTTTGTAGTTGAAAGTCTGAAAGCGGATCTCTTGATCCCCTTCATCAGTTCGCCCCCCCCCCCCACAAGGTGCTCCATGGAAGTAACTGCCCTTCTGTTTGCCTTTGAGTTATTATTATTATTTGCTTTATAAAAGGATTTATTGTTTAAGCAAAAGATATATTCTAGGATACCTTTAAATTCTATTTCTTTAAATCAAATTTGAAACACAGGGTTACATTTTGCTTTACCCCTGCCTTCAATACCTGTTCACCTCTTCAGAATGGCACCCCATCTGGAGGCCCACTCTGTATAGTTCCATGTCTCTGGTTCCACATTATTTGCATCTTCTGACACTTTTGATTCTAGAATAATCTGACTTTCTTCTTTTGCAACAGCCTTGAGTTACTTTAATCTCAATGAGTTATAGATATCTGGGTTCGCAAAAGCAATTCTTGTCTCTACACGTGTCAATTTTGTGGCATCCTCTTAGAGGTTTAATTGACTTCCTCACCCTGCTATCCAAGAAGCTGGTTATATCCCTATTTACTTTTCATTTCAGTATTCTTCTTTAAAGTTATCTGTCCTTTGAACTGGGGGTAACTAACATCTTACTTGTTCTTCATTTGACAAGTTAGAACAAATCTTTGACCGCTGCTTAGTTGATATCTGCGGGAGAATCCAAATGAGTCAGACACAGAGAGATCTATGCCAAATGGAGGAGGGTGACCTGGGGGACACACAGCTTTGATCAGATGCTTAATGGGCTGTCACTTGAGGTGGGCAGAATCCTGTTCCTCTGGCAGCTGTCCATTAGAGGGAAATGATTTTGGAAGATGAACTTGTTGCTCTGAAGAACTGTGCAAAGATGCGAAGCACTGTCTCAAGAGGCAGCGAGTTTGCGGGATGGTGCTTGCGCAGGTTGGTGTGGGTACTTTTTTGGTGGGAAGTCTGCAGTCCTTGCTAGGCACAGGGATCAATAGTTCAAACACTGAAGGATGGACATTAGCATTCTTACCCTTGCCTTACTTGCTTCCATCTGGGCCTCTCTTACCTTGGTCAAAAGGTTCCAAATCTTTTCTCCCTTTTTTGTTTCCAGTGACATACTCTGTCATTTAAGATGTCTGCTTTTTAGGTGAGGTCCCACTTTTTCTTCATTAGCTTAGCTCCAAGTGACTATCCATCAGACAGAGACAGAATGGAACGTTCAGTGTGCCTAATGTCTTTGGCCTTGGGGTGTCCAGTGTGCCTAATGTCTTTGGCAAAGTGTTCAGATGTCATTGGTATGTGACTGAAAGACATCATGGGTGGGGTTACTGGCTGACACAGTGTCTGGGGCTGCCAGCTAGTGAAATTGGAGGGTATAATTAATGCTGTACGCGTGTTGTCTAATATCATCATAAATCTACCTGGGATGGTTTCTCATGGGCATTTTCTGACTCTTGGTGCTAAGCTTCATGAATCCCCATCACTGCTCTCCAGGCTTGTTATCATTTTGCAAGTTATAATTTTCAAAATGAGAGAGACACCTATTAGCATGAAGCCAGTTGAGTGTACACCGGTGACTAACTTCATTACATAGTATGCTTCTTGCAGGTTTGTAATTATGCAGTTAAAAAAATGAAAAAAATATTTCCAAAGGCAGTCACTTGGCATAGATATATAGTTCTAGTCCACAAGAATTATTGATAAAATTTTGTTTTGCCTCCTTTTATTAATGAAAAAGTAGTTTAAAAAAATTAGTGAGCATTGCCTGTGCACACGGAAAACCTAAAGCAGTCTTACTGCCTGAAGAACATAGGTGTAATATAAACTGTGTCTTGGATTCTCAAAGTGAATCCCCCCTTTTTTTCTGCAGTAGATGCAGAATCCTCTGTACATTTATTTTTGAGGATATTCATTCTTCTAGGATGCTGTGACTGTAGGTTGTGTTGTGGATTAAGAAGGTGATAGTGAGAATTGGACTTGACCAGGGGCAGGCAGCTGGTTCTGAATCCTCAATGGGGACAAGTGTAGGGAACTACTACATAAGTCTTGGCTTTTAAGCTTGGGTCAGGTAACACAGTACTGTGGGGACCTGATCGTCAAATCAACCAGAAGAACAGTTGACCTACAAGTCCACAGGCAGTCAACCATCCCTCTGTTCCAGGGAGGAATGGTTCCTTTCAGCTCGTCCTCCTACCCCTAGAACCCAGCTCAGTGGCTAAGGGTTCAGAGCCAGGGCTAGTTGAGTTCAGTGATGGTGTGGGATCTGCTTTATTGAGTCTTCAGGGCCTGAGTTCACTCCTTGTATCTTTTCTCTAACTCCTTCCCGGGAAACTCTATCAAGTCTCAGTTCCTGATTATCCTCCCTCAACTTACTATATATTTCATCATGTCTTATTATACCTACTTATAATTAAAACCGTCACTTGGAGGTCTTTTCTCTCGGGACACAGTTGTAATGTCATGTGACTTCAGGCTAATCCATCAACTCAAGCAAAATTGCTGGTTCAGAGGGTACTCACATTTACAATTTTTCTTCTCTTTTCTCAAAATGAATGTTTAACTCCCTATCACATACACCCAAAAGAATCCTTTTCATGCCTTAGGAAGACCTAAAAATAAAGCCTCATGGCTCATCTTTTCTTTGAATTTGAGTATATATTTATCTCCTCAGGAGTCATGCTTCAGAAAAGCTCAGGGGAAATGAAATTCTTATAAAGAATGTTTTATTTCATCACTTGGTTTTGTGATCATTTCTAAGCTTAGATTTTAGCTTAATTTCTCTCTGATGGCCATTTTGGGAGATGCTGAATGAGCTGCTCCCTGGGTTCACTGTTGAGTAGTTAAGAATCTGAAACCAACCCTTTACTTTACTAAACACTTGATATTTTCCATGTGAAGACATTTCAAGGTTGTACAGAAGCCTTTTAGTTTGATGTAGTCCCAGCTGTTTATGTTATTCTTCATTTTTTTAAAGCATCTATAGATGTGCTCTGAAAGAGGTTTCTGAAGTGTAAGTCTTGGAGTGTTTTGTCCATATTTTCTTCTATGTATTTTACGGCTTCAGGTCTTATGTTCAAGTCTTTTATCTGTTTTGAGTTGGTTTTTGTACATGGCATGAGGGAATAATCTAGATTCATTCTTTTGCTTGTAGCAGTCCAATTTTTCAGCACCAGTTATTGAAGAGACTATCCTTGTTCTATTGTATGTTTTTTCCCCTTTATCATAGATTAGTTGGTCATACACATGTGGCTTTATTTCTGGACTTTCAGTTCTGTTCCATTGGTCTGTGTGTTTGTTCTTATTCCAGTATATTTCAAAGCAAAGAAGTATTTTATCATCAACAGATTACACCCAGTTTTTATTTGATAAGTTCAGGTGTATTTTGGTTGTTTTAAAAAGAAATGTGTGAACACCTGGGTATCAAGAAACCTGAATTTTAGGTCTGACTTTGCTACTAACTTGGAAAAAAATCAGTATCTAGAGAAATCTTACATACATGCCACTCCTCCCTCTCATTCAGGGCAGACATTGCTAATCGATCAAGGTAAGGTTTCTAGCTGAGTCCAGAGACAACCTCAGAATTCCTCTGAAGGAGCTTCTTTAGGAACCCCACCTAATTGATTAGGATTTGAGTTCACGCTACTGAACAAGATAGTGCCAGCTACAGAGGAACCAGACATGATTCCTACCCACCTGAGTCCCTGGTAACAAGCTTTCTGCTTGCAGACATCACCGCAGACATAGCAATAACCTTGCAACTCAGCCTCTACCCAAATTAATTGGGCAATTTCATGAACCTGGGGAACCGAAGACTATCTCTATTTGCCAAAACTAGCCTGTCAAGATTGGAAGAGGTGTTTGTTCCTTCATATGCACATGCACCACTGGGTATGTAACCAAACAAAATAAAATCTCTATCTTGAGGGTTTATCTGCACTCCCATGTTCATCTTGACTTTATTTTCAATAGCCATTATATAGAAGCAACTTCAGTGTCCCTTGATAGATAAATGAATAAAGAAAATATACTATCTGTTTATATAATTAAAATATATAGTACATTTATATTATTACAGAATGTTACTCAGCCATAAAAGAAGGAAATTCTGCCATTTGTACTATCATGGATGAATGACCTCAGTTTTATGAAAAATCTGAAAAAAAAAAAAACCAAAAAACCCCAAAACCAAGTCATAGAAACAGAGTAGATTTGGGTTGCCAGGGGCCAGAGGATGAAGGAAAGGGGTGATAGTGGTATGATAAAGTGTATGAACTTCTAGTTATAGCATAAGTAAATTCGGGGCATGTTATGTATGGCATGGTGACTTATAGCTGACAATACTGTATTGTATACTTGATAGTAGCTAAGAGAGTAGATCTAGATGTTTTCACCACACACATACACACACACACACGCACACACACACACAGAGAAATGATGTGAGGTGATGGATGTGTTAAGGAACCACATGGCTGTCACCACTTTACACTATTTATATGTATCAGATCATCATGTTGTGCACCTTAAATGTACACACTACCACTTGTTAGCTGTATCTCAATAAAGTTTAAGAAAAATAAGGGGAGGGGGGAAGATGGAGCCTAAGGATACTAACAAAATTACAGTGAAAAATTCCCTGAAGGTGACTTGGAGATCCAACATGCGAAGTTTGAAATGACTGTGAAACAGTGGAGTGTTGAAATCAATCACTATTGGGATTCACAGAGTCTGGATCAGTGCTAGAGATCAGGCAAGTAGGGTGCAAGATGTCACTTGCCCATTTTCACACCCTTTGTAGTGAGTTTTTAGCTAGTGATGGGGTCACAAAGAAGAGAGTTTCCAGCAGGCGGGGCTTGCAAATGCAAGGCAGTATTATAGCCCCAGACAAAGAGGGTGGATAGGATTAGGCCTAGAGTGGAGATGGGGAGCCAGAAAGGAAATGCTCCAGTTGCTCCAACTTCTACATCCAGGGTGCATGTAGGAGTTCAGGCCTTACCCTGAATAGATTCAATCCAAGAGCGAGGACGGAGATCCTTGCTGAATGTTAGACTCTGCAGGGAGGGAAGGGAAAACCAGGGATGTCACCAACCTCTGCAAAGATTTCACTCACATCCAGAGATTGTGTGTGCACATAAATGCATGCTTCGGCCTGCCTGGCTAGCATGCCTCCCAGTGTAGCTAGCTCTCTAGGGTGAGACGTAATAAAAGCATCTAGTGGTGAGGGTGCAGGTGTCTTCCCCAAACTATTGCAGAGTTGTGCAGACTAAGGACCTGTACTCTTAGAAAATTTTGTGGGAAAAAAAATCCTTGATTGAATTGGGCAGGAGATTGATTCAGTAAGAACTTCGAACCTTGGCTTTGTTTTTCCTGTTGTCTCTTGATAAAGTCTAGGGTCTGAGCTCAATCACAAAGGGCCAAAGCTGGAGGTGGAGTTGCTCAACCAACTTCCAGAGCTTGGCATGCTTGTTGGTAACCACTGCCATGTAACAGAGGAAAATCCTATCTTCCACAGTGGCCTGAAAAGGAAGAGGAGTCTTCTTCCTGTGTTGGACTCAATTTGGTGCTATGCACTTTGATTCTCTTTGGAGTCACATCTGGATTCACTTGGGTATCAAGTTTTGGTACTTAGTACAGCAAATCTTAACCCTTGGTTGCATAGTTCAGTCACTGGAGAAGCTTTAACACATAGGCCCTACAATAATAGGGATGGAAGAAGCAATAATGAAAAAAAGTGAAACCTCTACCTATGGAAAGTATGATCCTCCAGTCTTACCAAATAAAGCAGTGAGCAAATTCATATGTGCACATTATCAGAACTATCTAAGGACATTGCTAAATGTTCTGGCCAGTGAAACATTGCATGAAATAGCATGTTACATAATAGCATTCTTTACAAAGGTAAATAAAGGACGACAAAGCTGAAACTCAGTACACAGTTACTGAACAAGTGAATTGGCAAGAGACTAATTTTACTTTCCAGGAATAGCAATGCACTTGAATGGGTGATATCAGCAGTTGTGTAAATCATGCACAGTTAAAGACACAGACTGAAAGGGCAACCTCAAGTATCACCAGGCGTTGATTTTCTGACTAAATTCTCTGCACAGACATATTTCAAGGAAGATAAAAGTGTCAAGATAATGATGAGCGCATTATGGAAACAGTTTATAAGCCATTATATGTTTCTAGGAAATTGTCCATAATGACTAGAGTCGGATGTGAATCTGAATTGAGTTGACTGAGAAAATGGGCAAGATCCAGGAGACTGGGTTGTCTTGGACATATGTTTACTAAAAACAGTTTGAACATATTAGTTACTCCAGATGAGAATAGAGAGGCTAATTGGTAGAGTTATGAAAGGCCAACATTCCTTCCTGTACCTGAATCATGAATAACATGCGCAGGAGTTTTCTCAATGGTCTTAACAAGTGAGTTGCTTCCCTCACTGTCCCTCTGTGGCCTTTACTTGGTCCATTTGTCTCTTTCTTAGCCTTGGGGGCACACAGATTGCAGAGGGGAGTAGAGTGATTAAAAAGCTTTCATCTGTAATATTTTCCCTTGCTAATATATTTTTTATTATTTATAAATAAATAACAATATAAACAAAAAAGCTACTATAATAAAAGTAAATACATTTATTATTAATTTACTGGCATGATTATATATACACGAAATTCAACAGAAGAATTACTACTGTGTGCATTTACCTGGCCGTTAGTGCTATCTGCTTTATTTTACCATTGTTACTGGAAAATAATGTAGTACTGGTCGTTGGATCACCAAACCAGTCCTCATAGGTTCACCTGGTTTTGCAGAGAAAAGAATTTGGAGCCTTTGGATTTTCTCTTTTGGGTTTTTAATGATAAAGAAATAATCACTCTCCTATCTCCTTCCTTCCCCTCTCCCCCAGGGTGACACCACCCTTTTAACCTCTCCTCCTAGCCCCTGGTGAGCCTGCTCACACATGTGGAGACACAGGTGCATGCACAATCATGAGTCATGGGGAGGGTGCAACACCACAGGTGCTGGCCATATGTGCTAATGGGGTGGAAAAAGCCCGAGTAACTCATGTACCCACAGGGGGGCATTGTAAAATAATCTGCCGCAGGCGCTAACTCTGCTAAACATGCCCTGAGTTAGGGCAGTGGGACTGGTGAGCCTCTGCCCAGTGGGAGTGAAATCATGAACAGAGAAAAAAGTGTCTTCTGAGGATGCAGCTGGGTGGGGTTCAGGGAGCTAAGGTTAGTCTCATCTAGTCTGCTGATTTTCCCTTCTCCAGCTAGGAACATGGGTCTGTGTGGACAATGGACACTTTAGAGCCAGTGTAGGAACTGCTTATGAATGATCAATAAGTCATTGCTAAGAGTCATTTGTACTTTCCAGTGATATTTGTGGCGGAAAGTATATGCCATAATGGAAGGAATCCTTGTGGCTCCTGAGACCTAGCTTGAACAGTAAAAGCAGATATTAAATCCCAGTCTTTGCAGGTCTATGTTAACTGGGAGCAGCAGGGGGTCTGCTCTCCCCCCAACAGTGGCCATGGTCAAGCTTCTGCGGACATTCTCAGTCTCCTCACCCCAGACCTTTGAGCTGTTGAACCTCTAGCTGGTGCCACCCTCATGACTCACAGCTGTTGTGTCCAGCACCACAGACTGGCGGCAGTGGGTTCATTAAATATCTGAAATTTATTTTCTGCAGTTATGGGAAGTAGAGTTCAAGATCAAGTCCACATGGTTGGGTTTGGGTGAGCACCGTCTTCCTGGCATGCAGACCCCCGCTGCCTTCTCACTGTGTCCTCATGGAACAGTGTGATTTCCACAGAAAGGGAGGTTCCAGGTTCCCTGCCTTATCTATGGAAGGGTGGACCTAAGAAGGGGAAGTTAGAGAAGCCTAGGAGAAGGATGGAAGAGGAGCAAGAAGACCTGGGGGAGGCCCACGGATGGAACTAGAAGGGATGATGTGAACTGAAATTAGTCAGTAGGAAAAGGATAAATACTGGCTGGTCTCACTTATTGTGGAATAGAGAGAGACCAAACAAAAGGGCAAGAAAAAGCCAAAACTAGCACGCTGACCATAGACCTGAGAGGTATACAGCAAAGGAAGTGGAGGGGGGAGGAGCAAACAGGGGAGGAATGAGCACAAGGGATCAGCGTGATGGTTCATGAATGACAGTGTAATGAGAGGACTCTGGGAACTACAAGAACATAAGAAAAAAAGTTAAGTATTAAAAAAATTCTCTTCAAATATTTTAGGAGGATAACAAAAATGGATGAGTGTGAAGTGATTGTTATGGTCTAGATTCTCGTTGCCATCATCAGGACCAAATAAGATCCCTTCCCCCCCTTTCCTTAAAGGGGAAATTTTGCCTCAGTGAATTTTCTTCCTTTGCCCCCTGGGAGGTTTAGGTATTATATGTGCCCACTGGACAGCAGACGGGGTCAAACACTAGCAGGAGTTCTCTTTCCTCATGTGCTTGTTTGACTTGCTTCACGAAATTCAAATATTCAGAGGTCTACAGTGACACACAGTTCAAAGATTATTTACATTAGAGGAGCTTCTTTCAAAAAAATCACTCCTCCAAAAAAATAAATAAATCACTCAATATACTTAAAAAAAATGTGGCTTACAAAAATCAATGCTCTTTTTAGTGGTGAGCCTTGCATGTCGGCTCCAAGTTGACTCAATATACTTCTCTTGGCCTGGATCACCAGCGGCTGCTCTCCAACCTCTCTGCTGTGTCCATCTGGACTTTGGCTCTCAATCAACTCTGGTGACAGTGTCGCCAGCTGCTTTGCCAGTAACTTTATTCCCTCAGGCTCCTGTGGGATCAGTGCTCTCAAGGACCCTTTTCCTGTTCAAGGGTGAGGCTCTGCACAGGTTTTTTTCCTCTGTGCTCCAGTGCCCAGGGGGCCTTCTCTCAGCACTAACTCCAGTAAGCATGGCCCGCTTATTGGAAGGCAGACAAGAAAAGGAAGTGACCTTGGGGTTGACCCACCAGCTGTACCCAGGAAGTTGCAGGCTTCTCATCCCTCTTCCCTGGGAAGGTGCATTTCCAGGGGTTGCTGCAAGGCTGCACCCTGAGAGGGTGTGATAGTGTGTTGTGTGCCAGTGTGTTGTGTGCTGGTGGGGCTCTCTGAACTGCTTAAAGGATTAAATTCATTGAAAGCTGTTAGAAAGCTGTGAGATTTGGTAGTTTGGGGCAGGGCGGTATGACAAATGACTTGTGATCACCCAAGAGGATGCCTTGCAAGTTCCCTTGTTCATTCAATGGTTGTCTACCAATCCTGAAGGACTGGTTTCTGTTCCATCCATCCCTGCCCTGTGTGTGTGGGGGCCAGCTTCACCTGGGATGCACATGGGTTCTGTCTCAGTATTGCATGTTTTGGGCCTGTGTTGGGACAGAGACCTCGATCCATGGTCTGTCCCGGGCTCTCTACATGCTCTTTAGACCAGATGATGCAGGTTTCCAGCTTCCTAGTGCTCCTGGTCCTCAACACACTTTCCCACTCTGTTCTGCATTTCACCTTGTGGTTCAGCCTTGCCCTTTCCCTCATCATCATACTCCTGCCATTCCAGCCTCAGTGGGGCTCCCGTGACCAGGGATGATCAGCCTAGGTTCCATGGGTGCTGTGGGTTTCCGTTACATTAACCTTTCCCAGATGGGGCCGGGACCACCCACAAGCACATGGCTGAGGGAGGTGATGGAGCAGCTGCTCGCCTGAGTTTGCCCTTGGAGCATGGACCACTCTCCCGGCCACACTGTTTACTGTCCACTCCAGAAGTGGACTTGGTAGAAACACGGCGGGGAATGGGGTTGGGCCTCTGGAGGATGTCCATTCTCATTTCATTCACAGGCGGAATATTAGTTTAGGATCACAAGGCAGTGATCCTAAGGTGGAAACTTTCCTTAACAATAATTAATATTGTTTATTAAGGCTTGGTATGAAGTCAACTCTTCAACTTTGGAGAGTAGAGTAACTACCTAGTAGTGTATGTGTGTATGTGTGTGTGTGTGAGAGAGAGAGAGAGAGGAAGAGAGAGAGGGAGAGAGATTTCAAATTTGTAGAACCTAATGACCTTGGCCATTGCCATCAGGTGAGTCTGGAAGGCTCTTGAGATCTATAGAGATAGGTGTCTTCTAAGTGTTTTGCTAACTACGCTGGGAGTGAGTCAATGAGAAACGATGTCTGCCTGCTGCACTGACGACTCTTTAGACTTCAGTTCCCATGAACATCAAGCTTGTGTGTTCTTAGGCTGGTGAATACCTCTGTTTTCTAATTCAGTTCTGTGGAGGTGTATGGAGTGGCTAATAATACTTCCACTGAAGACTAGCTGACACAGAAATGAAGAAGGAATAAATCACTTCATTCAAGATCCAACACCCTTAACCTAATTGAGGAAGACAGTCAATAAGCCCTATAAATAAGTGTATTATATCATCTAGTAGATGTTGCTGAGCGCGAGGTCAAAGAAAAGTAATATAAGAGATTTGGGGAGTGTCTAAGAGGAGGGGAATTTTAAATTAAGAAAATTTAGAAAAGGACCTGAGACAGAGGGGTGTCAGGAGAAAGGTGTTCCAGGGAAAGGACCCTGTTAGTGCAAAGCCTCTGAGGAGGGAGGGTGCCTGCATTTTTGAGGAACAAGTTCAACGCGGAGGCCTAGGGAGTGAAGGGGACAGGACAAAAGGTAAGCAAGTTAAAGTTTGGGGGGCTTATTATATGAGAGGGGCTTATTGTGGGGAGTCATGGGAGGGTTTGAACAGAGGAATCAGTGCCCAGGGCAGTCTGAATGGGACACAGGTTTGCATTCAGGTTTTTGACTATTATAGGATCTGCTTCCTAGACACACCACTTTGGGATAAAAATAGCTTACAATAACAGCAACAAAACTATATTTTTCTGACTCCCCCTCTATCCATTTTGTCCAAGTTCCAACCCATCCTAAGATTTATGACAAGGCGTTTAGGAAAAAGCCTGATGGCATCTTCAAGCATGAACTTGGCCCTCCAAGCTACTGTGTTCACAGCAAGCTCCTTCCTTCAACTTTGGCTTCTACAAGGAAATTTCCTCTAACTCTTGACACTCCAACAGTTGTCCAGCCACAAATCTCCATTCCAGATTATGTTGGTCTAGCTCATTGTATCAGTCAAGGTTCTCAATTGCAAACAAAACCTACTCTTGCTAATTAAATTAGAAAGGATTTTGTTCAAGGATGCCAGGTAGCCTAAAGCATGTTGGAAGGGATCTGAGAACACAGCCAAAAACAACACTTAACAGCATGACCTGACTACTGAGGAGATTTGGTCACTTTCTCCACAGTGTGGGGTGGTTGCTGGGTCTGCCATGCTGATGACTAAGATCATTTTCATTGCCGCCTTTGGGAGCTGATTGTAGTCCTTATGTTTCACTTGACAAAATGGCTTCCACATGGCTCCTCCATTCCATGCTAAATCAATCTGCCCATGTGCTGGTTACGAAGAAGGTAGGGAAAACAATGTTCTGACTTTTACCCTGACAAGGCAGTGATCCTAAGGTGGAAACTTTCCTTAAACCCAGGAAGGCTATTCAGGAGCGAGAAATTATGAAAAATATCATTGCTATTCATTGTTCAGGATGTTGGGTATGTTCTATGATTTACCAAAGATTCTGAAATGGAGATAATGGCTTTCACCCTTCATTAGTGCCTGAGGCTTTCATCATCTTACATAGATTTATTATTATAATTAAAAAATTACTAGATGGAAATAAAAGAGTCTACAAAGATGTTCTAGATTTGAAGTCTTAATTTTTGTTCAAAAGCATATACCCTCATGTTAAAGTCCTGTAGTTCTAAAAGATTTATTAAAAAAATATCCAGAGCAAGAACCCTTGTTTAACAGCCCTTCTTCTCCCTTTGGAAACAATCTCTTTTAACTTCAAATTCTTTTTTCTTCCTATATTGCCTCCATATTTCTCAATAATATGGATATTGCTCTCTCTTGATTAATCACCCCTAGACATTATTTATTGCCTTGCCATTATGGGGCAATGAGAATTTAAAATTTTTACTATTGCTTTCTCTGCATACTTCCAATATTATTAGGGGACTGTATAACAATGGTGAAATTCATATTTTCTCTTTTTAGTGAAAATATTTAATATTACTTGCTCCTGAATTATGCATACTATTTTATTTCCTACTTGAACAAGTTGTTTTTCCTAGAATTAATAGTAATTATCTCATTTTTCCACTTTAAAAAAAATCTTTGTCTTAATCTTATATCTTCCCATTGTTATATCAAATTCCATTTAACTCATTTTTGACATACACCTGTGAGATAACCTATTAGATGGTATTTTAATTTTTTTTGCAGCCTGCTCTCCTACAATCTCCTTCCCTTGAAACTGTTTATTCCAATAGTGTTTCCTGATTTGTTAAGTTCTCTGGATGATTTTCCATCCTGAAAGTCCCTTTGCGTTCCTTCTATGTAGGATTTCCTATTTCCTGGATCCCCTATACTCTTATTTCTTGGTTAACTTCATCATTTTGGTGAAACACATTCTTCTGTAGTAGTCTGAGAGAAGTAATCATGAGAGAGAAATTGTATGAGACTCTGTACATCTTATTCTATTTTCAAAACTGATCAATAGTTTAAATGAGTATATAATTAGAAATTATTTTAATCATTTGTAGGATATTGTCCTACTTTCTTCTACCTTCAAGTATTATTGTTCAAAAATCCAAGGTCATTCTTGTTACCAGTCTTTTTTTGTATGTGACTTTAAATTTTTTTTTTTAATCTCTGGGGAATTTTAAGATCTTTTGAGATCTTTTTATTCAAGATATTCTGAAATTTCACATAGGGCATGCTTTTAATTCATGAAGTATTGTATCCTTTGTGGACTCTGTCAATCAGAATGATTGTGTCCTTCAGTCCTGGGATATTTGCTTGTATTTCTTTGAAAATTTCTCCCCTACCTTCCCCCCACACAGCTCTTTTTGGAATTCCTATTTAACAAATAGTAGTTCTCTTGGGTTGAACCTCTACTTATTTTTCCTACATTCCATCTCTTCATCTTTTGTTGTTGAAAATTTAAGAAAATTAAAAGTAATATTTAAATTTCTGTTTGTTATCATTTTCTTTTCTTTTAGAGGGTAGCAACCTATCTTTCTTTACTCTGAAATCATTAATAGAATTTTCTTGACATTATATCCTGATTTTATATCTCCTAGTTTTATATCTCCCCCAACTTTACTGATTCCTTTCTGTCAGAAGTTTATTTGAACTCCTTCTTTCCCTCCTCCCCTTGTCCCTCCCTCCCTTTCTTCCTATTAGTTGCTTCTTTTAAAAGATTTTTCTTTCAACTTTATTAGGAAAATACTTTTTCATGTGATAATAGCAGTAAATTTTTCCCTCATCACCATCCTTTACATCCCTTTGACCTTTTAGCCTCCAGTATTTAAATCTCAGAAATCTCACTTTTTTAATTAACTGTCTGCTAGTTTTTAAAATAATTTTACTTTGCTGAATCATCCACTATAAAATATCTAATATTTGTCTTTGTCTGCTAATTTCACTACACACATCTTCCTTGAACTCCTGCCATTTTGCTGTAAGTGAAAACATTTTGTCTTTCTGTGGCTGAACAGTATTCCATAGTGTGGATATATATATAAAATTCTCTTTTCTTTTAGAGACCATGTATGTCTTATACATATATGTTATATATCTTATACATATTTTTATATATCTTAAATATACATATAGTTTATATATATATATTTACATATATATCTCCTTTTGATCCAGTCTGATGGGCATTTAGACTGCTTCTATACCATAACTATTATATATAGTGCAGTGATAAACATTGTAGATATACAGACTTTTGAGTTGATGGCTTTGCAGTCTTTGGGTAGATACCCAAGAGTGGGACTGCTGGGTCATACTATCAAGTTGCCAGATGCCCCCAAATGCCTGGTGTTTATTCATATTAAGAGTAAAGTACTAAGAAGATTAGACTTGGGTAGGCTTTCATGTAGAGAAATTTGTTGTCCCCAAATGCTGTTATTTGTAGGTGTTTATTTTCTTGGTCTTCTTGAGGAATATAAAACAGGTTGACAGTGTTTTAAAGTTGAATAGAGAAGATCAGCTATCTCACATCTTAAAAACACAGTATTCAGTTAATTCTTCGACTGGAGTTTGATAGCTTATGCATACCTTCATTTGGGCATGGCATTGTGAGATGGAACCAGTCTGTTTCAGTTCACATGGAGACTCATATCCTACCTCTGGGTGGACTGGGGAAGGGCAACTTCTTTGTAGCACATGATGATGGTTCTACTCTTGCCTTCTAGGCATTTTGATATTCCTATTTCTTAGTCTCTCTTGGACTTTTAAGGTTAAATTAGCTGTATTCTCACTGATTTCTCCCTTGGAAGACACTTAGGTTTTATTTTACTGAGCCCTGCTAAGTTATTTACCACTTTTCTCTCTACTTTCTGGATTCATTTGCTTGGGTTCTGAGCTACAGATGTCTCTGAGTTTCATGAAAGAGCATATTGTACTTCTTTTTTCTTGTTTTCCTTATTTTACAGTGTTTTTTAAGGAAGGGGCTCTTTATGGACACAAGAACAACACCTGTTAGAAAGTGAGTATATGAGTTACCTAGATTAATCTCATCAAAGTCTTTACAACTAAGTGAGCCTATAATTTGTTATAGAGGTACTTCAAAAATAATCTGGAAGGGAGAATGTGGTTAAACAATGAGATAATAGGTTTAAACTGGGACTGTCCTGGGAGAACTGGGACTTATAATCCCTTTACATAGAACTCAAACTTTTGTTCAATCTTTAGGATATAAATTTAATAATGTATTGTTTTTAAGAAAGAAAAGTATCACCCCTTTTAAGTAGTTCTCCACAGAAGCATGCAGTTTCTCTCACCTTGGCTTCTGGCTTGAATCCACAAGGACTGGACTAGACAATGAACTGAAGGACAGCCACTATGCTCTATGTACTACTGCCTCTCCTGATTCTTGAATATCTTTACCTAAATACTTGTTCTCTTTAATTCTTTCTTCCCTTAGAGTAGATCATGTCCTATAAGACTCCTTAACAGTTCATGCAAACTTACTCTTGGATGGCTTGCCCCAACAACCCTCCACTTTTACCTGAAGGTATCTGAGTAATAATGAAGCCTGAACTTGATTGAACACAATCAATCAAGCCTGCACTGAGGTCTCTGGAAAAGAGGAAATGGCAAGAAGTTGAATTCCTAAGTCCTTTGGAAAGTCTATGCATGTAGCAGATACAAACTGCAACTCCCTTACACACACACACACACACACACACACACACACACACACACACACACACACACACACAGACACCCCTAATCTTTTCCTAACCATAATTCCCAACTCTGGTTAATTTATTTATTTATTTTGCTTGCTTGTGCCAAAATGGTTGCATGTGCAGCAATATGATTTGGTGGGAAGGCCTCCCCTTAATCTAATCTTTGTCCCAGGGCAGAGTCTTGGCAGGTCATTTTCCTTTAAAATTTCTATCATTCTTAACTACTGTTGTCTGGGGTAGTGAGACTTCAGGCTTTCCCAATGTTTAGAGGCCCTGATTCAATTTCTTTTTTGCTCTCCTACCCTCATATTACCCCTTATTAAAAGCAGAAAAAAAATGAGTCACTTCCAAACCAAACCACTTAAATAGAGACACAGGCTTAGTGGCTACTTGACCTTCCTTCCAAGTTATCACAGGTTGCAGTTTAATGTTTTGTCATGAAATATTAAGGACTCGCAGTTTCCTCTCCGTCTGTCACCTGATTGCAAAGTCAAAGTTGTGTGTTTTAGGTTTTTATTGTGTTAGTTTTCCTCTTCAAGTTACATTTGTACTGAATATAGTAACGCCCAGCTGCCATAGGAATAATACTCCATGAAAAGCCCTCTGAGTCTCAGTAACTCATCACAGTAGGAGTATCTTTCTCATGTAAAGTTCAACTGGGCATGTCTTACCATTAGGTTATTCTCATTACTGAGATCAGGAACCTAGAGTCATTTCACTTTGGGACTTCAGAGTCCTCTTCTTTTAGCTAGAGGAGACAGGATATGGATGGCCTTGCCTGGGAGGTGTTTTATGACTAGCCTTGCTAGTGACATAGGTACTTCTACTCACATCTTATTGGCTAGAATCCCATTGTTCCTATTTTTAAGGGAAGTGACACCTTATTGCAAAGGAGGCTGGGAAGTGTATGCCCAGGAGTGAGGGCATTTGATGAAGAGCAAGCCAGACTGCCCCCAAGAACCTTTTCTTGACTGCTGTGCTCATGTAATTTAATATTGTAACTTAACTTAGATCTTTTTTGGAAATGGGCACACTATGTTAAGGGATATACAATCTGCTTCTCTTCTTCCAGAATGTGTTTTTTATAAAATATACTAAAATTACTTTGTTTTCAGTTTGGAAAATCCATTGATTTATTGGGTCCATTCCATCAAAAGCTTTGTAAACACCTAATTCAGCTTTTCTCCAGGGTCAACTTTCTTCTTTTTCAAGTGTTCACGCCTTCTGTATCACCTGGTTGATTACTGACCAATCTTGCATGTAACTTGGCTTGGATATGGGGATGAGGCTTTTGGCCTCTGTCGTTGCATTTTGATTCAGCATGCAGTTTCTCCTTAGACTACAGCTTGCACCCAGTTAGCACTGTCTCTCCATTCCTACTTATCCAGGGTAGATTTTAAAGGCTTTTGTGTTCCAAGATGACTGAACATAGCTTTCAGCAGGCTATAAACTCTGGAGATCTGTGAATGGTAAGGTTCTTCTGGGGACCTGGTCCCTCCTCCCCCACTGACCCATCTCTTGATCTGGCTGTCCTTCAGTCCTCAGAGGCTACTCGATTTCCTCCTGATGGACCATCTGTATGCACCTCCACTTTTTGGCAAACTTCTTTGCATAAGCGGCTTTTAAGCATGATTTGTGCGACTCAGGTTTCTGATTTTCAAGTCACATCCTGAATATTTACTGTCTGTCTTTGGTTCACTATTTTCTGCAAAATTTGAGCCTTTTTACCTCTCCTCTGTCAATATACTCTTCTGAGCCCTTTACATAATAAAAAGCTTAGGTTTCAGCATTAATCATTGTGATTAATGTGATTCTACTAATAACCTTTTTCTACTTGGGAAGGTTCCAATTACAGCTATATCTTGTGCTTGGCCTTGGGCCAGTTTCTAACCCAGTGATCCAAGTTTTCATTGGTTTCATGATTTCACAGCATGGGCATTAACCTCTCCTGCATCTACTTTCTCCTACAGATTTCAGGCAGAGAAAATTCTCTAGACCTTCTGCTGACCCACCCTTGGATAGATGAGGCTGGCTGGCTGGGAGGAAAGAGCCTTTCTCATACTCTCTGCTCAGGCAGAAAACTATTCAACTATTCTGGATGTTTTCCCCAAAGGCGATGTCAAGCCACAGTCAAGCTTCCTAATTCTTTGGCTTACCATTCACCCCTGTAATTAATAATGGAACCCTGCCAGAGTTTTTTTGTTTGTTTGTTTGTTTGTTTTGAAAGAATGTTCTTCAAGGAGAAAATCCAAAGGACTCTTCAGATTAAACTCTTCACAAGCTCTGCTCTCTTTTCATACATGGTAGAGGAAAGAGATTAGTCCTCCAGAGAGTGTGATATAATGTAGGGAAATAACGTTGTCTTTGAGGTCAAGATTAGCTGTGTGACCCTGTGAAAATTACTTAACTTCTAAGAGTTTATCTTCTCCATTTGTGACATGGGAACTTGATGAGGGTTATACTGAATAATGTATCTAATGAGACTGGTTCTACATCCAGGAACATAATAGTCTCAAAGCCTTCCCACTGGAAAATTCCTAGAGATGCTGACTAGAATAGCAAACATCCTTTCAATTGCCTAGAAAGTAAGTAGGTGGTTTTAATGTTCAATGGAAATGGGAGATGAGGTTTTGGGTCCTTATATGGCAGGGAGTTAACCCAAGACCACTGAAAAATTCTGAGTTCCTCAAAAGGTTATGCCTTTAGGGAAATAGATAGGAAAACCACTGGCAAAGGTATTTCCAGCAAGTTTACCTGTCTCCTCTAGAACTCTGAGTGTGTGGGTGTTAAGCCTGTCTCCTCTTGAGAACTCATAGCAATCTTCATTGCCATGACAAGCTCCTTGTACAAGTTTGGATACTGATTCTCATTTATACTCTCTGCATTGTCTTAGGTGTCCTTAAGGTGAAAAATGAACATACCTGTTCAGGCAGGTGATACCCTTGGCATGGCCACGGTAGCAAGGACACAACTACCTTAGAGAGCTGCGTGAGAGACCTGTAGCTCAGGTCACATGGTATTTCCACAGGTAAAACCCCACTAGAATTGAGCTCCTAAACAATATTTTAAAATGCACAAAAAGACCATCTGCCATATCTGAGAATCATTAGGCAAATCATGCAGGATTGGAGCTTTAAGAGCTTCCAATCACAGAGCCATTAGAGGGAGTATACTCACAAAATGAGTACACTCAAAGCCCATCAATGTTATAGGAAGAAATGAGGGCTTGGGGGAAGAATGAAACAGGATAGTCAAAAGGGCCTTATAGAAATGAAAAAAAATGCTATCCTTGAAATTAAAACTCAGTGAAAGGATAAAGAGTGGGTTGGTCACAATGGTGAAGATATGAGAGGACTTAAGTGTTTGCAATCAGTAGATGCTTAGAAATTTCCAACAGTTCCACCCTGGGATATATTAAGCTATTTACTTTCTTTTTTCAGTCTACTTGGTAGGTGAGGAGAGGCTAGAAATATTCACATCTATTTTCAGATCAGAAATGAAATTGAGTAAGTTAAATGTGTCTCTGCTGGTGCTGACCGCTGCAATAGTTCCATTTTCTTTATGGTGACATTTTCTCTACATCCCCTCCTTTATAATGATTCTAGGAGCTAGTTCATGGCTTCATGGTTTCATTCTACTCCCCCGCCAGAAAGCCATCTTAAGGAAGAAACTTACATGCATACAGCATAGGCAGCTAGAAAATGGTCAGGATTTGCAACCAGAAAACTTGGACTTGAGTAGTGGCTCTATTTATGAAGAGGTATGTATAAAATTGGCATCTTGCTTCTTTTTTTATTCTACAGAGTTATAGACAAGATGGAATCGATCCTGTAGTGATAGTATTTGGTAAGTGTACAATGTTTTGAAGTTGTGATCATTATTACTCATTGCTACTCACCAAGGAATAATTAGAAGGCTGAGGGCCTTCATGTTTATTTGCTTTCAATAGGTCTCTTGTGGTGGGAGTTCAAGCTTTGGTGTACAACAGGGGAAGTATTTTACTGAGCCTCTGATAACCCTGATATCATACCAAGCAGGCAATTAATTTCCCTGTTTGATTTCTAGCTCATATTTTGCACATATGATTTGTGGGCAGGGAAGTATTGGTGGCAAATTTCTACAAAATCACTCTGCATATCAAAGTTCACACTTGAAATGAGAAGTTGGGTTGAAGAAAGGGTGTATCTGTGTTTGTTTCTTCCTAGCACAAGTGAGTTCTTGTATTTGAGCGTTTTCATGTTTGTTTTCTGTTTGTACTACCTATTTATGCTCCTATTCTTTGCAACTTCTCTCCTCTTCAATTGTTGGTTCTTTATTATTGTTTTTGAAAGTGCTCTTTACATGCTAAAGGAACTGTGCCTTTGTTTGTAATATAATTTACCATTTTCCCTCTGTTTTTAATTTGTCCTTTAATTTGGCTAATGTTTCAATGATTTAGAAACTTTTAAAAAAACAGTTAAAACTGGAAGACAATCTCCCAGGCTTTGTGCCATTTTTATTTCTCACATGGTTTCTTATGAAACTTTTGTGGTTTCACTTTGGTGTGAGATGTGAGATATGGATCCAAAAAAGAGTGAAGAAGCTTTTGGTGTCTAGATGAAATCTCCTAAGTTTCTTCTTCTCCAATGACTCTTTAAGAAGGCTGAACACTCTCTACTTTCAGCAACTTCAGAGATCTCTCAGGGTGTTTGGTAGACCTGGGTCTTGTCTGTGTAATTTAGATGGGAAAAGGGTAATTTTTATTCTTCTGTTTGCAGTATTTCTTTGAGGATTATTTCCAACAGCAGCTAGGTTTATTGTTAAATAGCTAATCAAATTATTGAGTGTTAAAAAGTCATAGATGCATTTCAAAGGTAACCGGAGGCAGCTTCTGAAAATCTCCGTTCATAATAAAATTGGTGTGGTGAGACATTGGGTTTGGTGTTGCTGAGAGAGGTAGAGGGAGCCCCAGATAGGTCAGGGCTTGCCCACAGTGATGGGACTAGCAAAGCAGGTCTCTGATGTAGAGTGTAATTTAAAAGTAGCAAATAGAACATTCCCTTTCCCAGCTGACTGGAAAGTGGGTTTGACTAAGTGAGGATGAAGTTCCTGGGTGGAGACAGTATGAATGAAAAAAATATTGCAAACCCCACCATGTTGAATATCTGAGTAAGACCCCATATGTTATCCTGTTTTTCTTTTCCCTTCTTTCTTTTCTTATAACAGTTTTCCTGGTAGTGTGTGTGCAGTGGTGGTAGCAGAAGTTGTTCCTGTCTTTCCCACCCCTGTTGAAGATCACCTCTCCTTTGACTTCCACAGATGTCTCCTCACCTTAGACACAGGTGTGCCAGTCATGTGCAACCCAGGGCCCTTGCTATAGTGGATCTTTTATCTCATCTCAGAATCACTTGCCTTCCAACCTTATCTTTAAAGAGGATAGAAGGAATATTCTTACTTCTCCAAATCAATAGCATTCTTACTTGATGATCTCATAGGTAAAAGAACATGACAGCTATGCTCCCTTGTCCTGCAAGAACCAGGGGTAGCAGTGGGCCCAGGGGAGCAGCATTGTGTCTCATGGGTATATACAGGTAAGGCTATGAAATAAAGGCATAGAATTTCAGCATTTTAACAATAGTTGATTCACCTTCTCACATTTCATTCATAAGAAAAGAAGTAAGTGATGTCATTGCCCAAGGTCACAGAAGTAGTGATAGAACCAGAACTTGATTCCAGTTCATTTGACTTGAATACCTTTACTCTTATGATAATTCATGCATGACTGGCCTCTTGCAGTGCTAGGTTGGAAACTGATGGCTGCTATAAAAATGCCAGACTTTCTAGCAGTACTGAGTGGGGAAGGAAGAAGATGCCAATGCATGTCCAGTATTCATGTGTCCTTCATTAGTACCCAAACTCCAGCCAAGAGGAGGTGGTATATCCACTAGAAGACCACATGTGTCCTCATTAGTACCCAAACTCCAGCCAAGAGGAGGTGGTATATCCACTAGAAGACCACATGTGTCCTCATTAGTACCCAAACTCCAGCCAAGAGGAGGTGGTATATCCACTAGAAGACACATTTCCCAAGTCTCTTTGCAGAGGGAATGGTCATGTGATAAAATTCTGACTAGTAGGTGTCAGTGAAAGTCAGTGGGTATAGTCTCTGCGAAGGGCACACCCAATTATAGGCCACTTTCCACCTTGCCTCCCTTTTAATCTAACATTTGGGTGTCATCTTAGAGGAAGACATGTCTTTGTCTCCCCATGAGGTGGCCATTAGGTCAGGAGAATTGTATGGGCTGTGGTATTGACATATTTGAGCTGCTGAATTAATGTCACCAACTGTTTATTTTCTGACTTAATTTAGCCTAGAAGTTGATCTTTCTGTTAGTTGCAATCAAACACACTCCTCTAATGCAGTCCACAAAAACTCTGCATATATTTACACCCATATTCCCCAGAACATAGTTGGTATTTTTTTACATTATTAAACAGTACTGAGTATGCTAGCAGACAGATTATTAGAGGATGAAATTATTCACATTACCAGCAATCTTTCTCCATTCCAAAAGGATCACAGGATCCATTTCAATTGCATCTTTTAGAAGTGTTTGTGTATAGGCCATTTCATACCTAACAGAGGAGAAACTAAAAACTGCACTGTTCCGTGCTATTACTGATTAAGAATCAATCAGAAACAAAGAGAAAACATCTGAAAGCATAATGATTAAAAAAAAAAGGCATTCTTATTCTCCTTTCATTCTTTTTCTTCTGTTTTTTGTGTCAGACAGGAAGCTCAAACATTATATTTCCTAGTTCTGTGCTGAGTGCCTAGTGGAGAAACTTGGGTACATTTCTCATTCTTTCCATAAAACCTGTCCTTGAAGTATTTCCTCCTCATTTCTATTACAAGTCCCTCTACGTTCCTGGACACCAGATCTGAAATTCTCATCATTTTCCTCTCCCCTTCCCCACCACTCAATAAATTGTCCGGCCTTGGGAGATGGGTGAGGTGGGGTTTAGTGTATAGAATCCTAAAGTGGATTTCATGCATGCCTGCTCTTGGATCTGCCCTCTCATCAACTGCTTTCCTGGAAAATACCAGTTAGTGTGATGGTGACTTTGAGTGGACATGATTGCTGTAATGCATTCATTTTGGAGACCAAACACCCCAACTGCAGCCAATACAACACTTTTAATTGGGACACAGAGGTAAAGGACTTTGGTTGCCATAGTTTCAGAGGCACATATGTGGCCAGCTGCCCAAAGCTGGATTTATTTTTGGATTTAAGTTGTCCCTGATAGTGAGCTCGTGTGACAGAGGGACATCTGCCCTTCTGGGAGTAGAGTGTGATCTTAAAGCTCAGCACAGCCAGGCCCAAGGGCAGCACACCATCTGTATGAGGCTTCCAGTGTCTTTTGCTGCTTGTCCTTAGATTGTGGGCATGTGTATGAAGAAGAAACATTAATCTAAACCTTAGTGAGTACGTTGCCAGTAGACCACTGTTCTGAGAGGCAGAAAGAATCTCATGAAAGTGGCCAAGGGGATAAAAGGAAGGGAAAACCACTATTGGACAGTGAAAATGCTTTGCATTATACCCATGTGAGAAAAGCTATAGCCTTTCTGTTAAAAATGGATCAAAAGAAGGACAGACTAGATTCATGACTTTATTTTTTATGATTCCTTTTAAGCTTAAAACCAGCTGGCCTGGGAGGTGAGTGGGAGAGACTTCATCAGAATTCAGCAGCACGTTTCTTTGAGGATTGCCAGCTGGAGGCGAGGGTGGGCTGTGGGCAGTTGGACAGGTAGAGCTGGGGCTGCACGAAGCAGCCCACGAGGTGTCCCTGCCAGCACCTACTCGCAGATTGCACTTGGCACTGACATCTCCGCCAGGCAAAACATGAGGGCACCTCAGCCAGCTCCTGGCAGCTTCTCGGCACGCATGGCAAAGAAAGTGATAAACACAGAGATAAAACTGCTGGGATATCTTACAGCGTCAATGCCTTCTCTCAGTCTGCTGGTTCTCTGGAATTCTGCAGTAAATTCAACTTTTTCTCTGGTTCTTTCACTGGGGCTGAAAACTGAACTTTAAAACTCTAATTCCTAAATAGGGACATTGCACATATTCTCTAAGAACAATGCAATTGATAAAAACTGAAATCTAAGCACAACCACTTAAAAATTTAAAGCAGGACATATCAAACACAAACATCCACCTAAATAATTTTGAGGTCAAGGAGGATATAAGAAGCACAATTAGAGTCTGATTAGACAATAATGCCATTGAAGGTACGAGGTATTAAAACTTAGATGAATCAAATTATACTCAGAGGAAATGCAAGTCTTTAAATACCTTGCTTTTAAACAAGGAATAACTACATACAAGTATTTAATTCAATCACTGGGAAGGCAAAATATGTCTGATATAAAGCAAACAAAAATAGTAGTGGTTAAAAAATTTGTATTATAGTAGGTTAGCAGCAATTCAAATCAAGAATTAAGAGAAAACACAGCACAGCAACGAGGAATTAGAAAGAGGATTTAATAACAGATATTAAAGGGAGATATAAAATTCTACTACATCAGAATTTGAAATTCAAAGGAATGCATGTTTTCTGAGAGAATATAAATGACTATAATTGACTCAATAAGTAGTGAAAACTATGCATGACTTGTGGTCAAGGAAGAAAATGTATTTTTAAAAATCTTTTCCCAGTTTTACTGACATATTATTGATATATGACATCAAGTTTAAGGTGTATACTATGGTAATTAAGACTGTGTAAAAATTGCAAAAGCAAGACCACAGTAAAGTTGGATAACTCCTCCATCCTTGACGTATTTACATTTTTTTGTGTGCCCTTATTAAAAAGACTCCAGGGAGGAAACTTGCCCCTTCTGATTCGTTGAGGAGAAAGTGAGAAGCCAGTTTTCTGGGAGTTAGAAGTGTGTTGTCACCAGACACTAAATCTGCCCACACCTTGACTGTGGACTTTCCAAACTCCATAGCTATGAGAAATAAATTTCTGTTGTTTACACCACCCTGTCCATGGTGTTTTTGTTATAGCCACTCAAATGGAATAAAATGAGGATGTTAATGGAAAAGTGGTAAAATCCAAATAAAGTCTGGCATTTAAAAAACACTAACTGAACAATATTGTTGGCTTAGTTTTGACAAAACTGAGAGGTCAGAGGTGGGTGAGGGAAAAGCTTGGTGAGGGTTGTACTGAAAACCTCTGGTACTATTTTTGCAAATTTTATGTAAACCTGTAACTATTCCAAAGTTAAAATTTTATTTAAAGAATAAAATAAGCAGAATGTTAGCTAACTTCCCAGATGCTGTAATGTTAAAGGTAATTGCTCTAAGTAAAATGTGTGCACATACCAGATTGCCAATCCACAAGAGTCGTGATCGACTTGGCTTTAACCTGGACTGGAGATCTTTTTTTCTCCCCGTTGCTGCCATTCAAGGCAGGGAAGGATGGGGAGGATGTAGGTGTGAGGGTTTCTCATCTCACCCTGATGTCTCTTCTCCCTTCTCCCACCCAATCTGGAAAAGCAGCAGAAACCTTCCCACACTGCTATGGTGACTTAGAGTTTGCACCACGATTTTATTTTGAACAGCCTAGTAAGTAACAGCTGTTTGCATTAATTATCCCTTCATTGCTATATATATATACACACACACACACACACACACACACACACATATATATACATATATACACAGACATATATATATATATATATATGTATCACATAGAAGGGGGATCATATGGTATTTGTCTTTCTCTGTCTGGCTTATTTCACTTAGTATAATGTCCTTAAGGTCCATTCCTGTTGTTGCAAGTTACAGCATTTGCTTCCTTTTTTGTGACTGAACAATGGTGCACAGCACAGGTGTAGATATAAGCCATAATATCTTTATCCATTCATTTATGTATTCAATCTCTGGTGACCACTTTGCTTTATCTTGTCTTGGCTATTGTGAATGCTGCAGTGGTGAGCCTGGTGGTGCAAACATCTTTTCTACTGTCTTTTCATTTGCTTTGGATCTATACCCAGAAATGGGATGGTTGGATCATATGATAGCTCTATTTATATTATTTTAAAGGAAACTCCAGGCTATTTTCTATAGTGACTGAAACAATTTACATTCTCAACAAGAGCGCACAGGATCTTCTTCATGTCCACAACAACACTTGTTATTTCTTGTCTTTTTGACAGGAACCATTCTTGTAGGTGTGAAGTGTCCTCTCATTGTGGGTCTGATTTGCAGTTCCCTAATGATTAGTGATGTTGAACATCTTTTCATGCAGAGAAGGGAGTAGGTGTTTTGGTCATCTGTATGTCATCTGTGGGGGCAAAGTCTATTCAGATCCTCTGCTCTTCTTCCCCCCCCCATTGATTTAATTTTTTTCTATTAAGTTATATTTGTATATATTTTGCATGTTAACTTTTTGTCATATATATAAGATTTTCTCCCATATGTAGGTCAACTTTTGATCTTATTGATGCTTTCCCTTGCTCTGAACAGCACCTTTTATTTGATGTAGTTCCACTTATTTGTTTTTGCTTTGTTACACTTTTGCTTTTGGTGTCAGATTAAAAATTTCATTGCTGAAACTAATGCCAAGGAGTTTATTGCTTTTACTTTCTTCTAGGAGTTTTATGGGTCCAGATTTTACATTCAGTTTTTAATCCACTTTGAGTTAATGTTGGTGTAGATAGTGATCTACTTTCATTCTTGTGAATGTGACTGTCCAGTTTTCCCAAATTCATTTTTAAAGTTGAAGTAACAATGTATTTTGCACTGTAACATTATAAAGGATTCAAGTGTACCTTACTGAGAATCAACTTATGTGTATACAACATGAAGTTCCCCACTGACACTGTTTCTACATTGTGTATTCTTGGTTCTTTGGTCATATAATAACTGACCATATTTCCACATTTCTAGACATCCTCTGTTCCATTGATCTTTGCATCTGTTTTTATGTCAATGTCATGTTGTTTTGATGACTATAGCTTATAATATAGTTTGAAATCAGAAAGTGTGATGCCGTTAGCTTTGCTTTTATTTCTCAAGATTGCTTTGTCATATGAATACATATGGTCTTTTTGTAGTTCTGTACAGACTTTTGAATTGTTTGTTCTATTTTATCAATATCAATTCTTTCAGTCCATTAATATCTTTTCATTTTTTGTGTTATCTTCAATTTCTTTATCAATGTCTTATAGTTTTCAGTGTGTAGGTCTTTCATCTCCTAGGCATTTTGCTGTTACAGATGCAATTATAATGTAATTGTTTTTCAATTTCTCTCTGAGCCAACTTTATTAAATATTTTTGTGTGCTTTTCAGTAATTTTATTCATATATTCATATTTTGAATTTCTCCAACTTTCAAATGAGATGATTGCATCTCCCTCCCAGTGCTGTTGGGAAGATTCAGTAAGGACATATATGCACACACCTAGATCTGTATTGGAAACTTAGTAGGCACTGGGAAAGGATAACTTGCATCATGAATTCTTCAAGTCAGATCCATGAACTGTTGCCAATGCTTGTGTGTGGGAATGTGACTTCCATGAGGGGAGACCCTACTATCTCTGTGCTGCCTTCTAGGGCAGTGGGAATAAAACATTTCCACAAAAGTGCAAAGTCATGTTCCACAGATAATGTTTTACCAGCAAAAATGTGGTTAGTAAGATGGATCCAATTCATGACCTAGTGGGATTCTCCTAAATCGATGTCTTTCATTTTACTTTCCATGAAATTCTGTAACAGAAGAGAGGGTGTCTTTTTCTTTAAAAAAGAATTTATTTATATACATATATTTCACATCTTTGTATTTCCCAGGGTTCACCCACCACCTTCCCTCCCTGACCACTCCCACCCATCCTTTCCCCCCCCACTCACCCCCGCAGTTGCCTACTTTAGTTTGGTTGTTAGCTTGTTTTGACTTTTTCTCCTGACCTTTTGTTTGTTTTTCCTATATCCCATATATTAGTGAAACCATTTGGTTTCTATCTTTTTCTTTCTGACTTGTTTCTGCTAGTGCGTTTTTTTCCTAGATTCCTCTATGTTATCTCAAATTCATCAAATTTGTCATTTTTAATTAATGAGTAATATTCCATTGTGGTGCTCTCTTCGGCAGCACATATACTAAAATTGGAACGATACAGAGAAGATTAGCATGGCCCCTGTGCAAGGATGACACACAAATTCGTGAAGTGTTCCATATTTTTGCAGCACTATTTATAGTTGCAAGGACTGGGAAGCCACCTAAATGCCCCCAAACAGATGACTAGATGAAAAAAAATGTGGTATATATACACAATGGAATATTACTCATTAATTAAAAATGACAAATTTGATGATTTTATGATAACCT